>CAUYQV010009512.1:0-37528 GCA_963574575.1 Galagoides demidoff
AACTGAGAAAATGACATGAAGGCTGTGTTGATCAGTTTGATGGAAGTATTTCAGATTGCATGTGAAAACCCCACACTGTACCCCAGAAGTGTATTAATGTACATAGTTATCATTCAATAAAAAAATTAAAAAAAAAAGAAAGAAAAATGGATCAATACATTCAAACCACACATCCTGTTAATACTATAATCTACTTTATTGGTATTTTTATCACATGTTTTGAATACTTAGTGTATTTTAACATTATAGAATGAAAGCTTTTGTAGACATAAGTTTTATAGACCTATACATGTAACACTCATTTTTCTTTATTTTCCCTATTTTCAATTAAAACTGAAATCACTAAAGATTAAGTATTCAAATTTCTAAGTTTCTTGCTATGTTCTTCATGTACTAATATTGCTACATATTTTATTAATTTCACTGAATACAAGATTTTTTTCTTTTTGAGACAGAGTCTCACTTTGTTGGCTTCGGTAGAGTGCTATGGTGTCATAGCTCACAGCAACCCTTGGGCTCAAGCGATTCTCTTGCCTCAGCCTCCCAAGTAGTGGAGACTATAGGTGCCCACCACAATGCCTGGCTATTTTTTAGCCACAAGATCTCACTCTGGCTCAGGCCATCTCCAATCTGTAAGCTCAGGCAATTCACCCACCTCGGCTTCCCAGAGTGCTAGGATTACAGGCATGAGCCACCGTGCTCTGCCTTGAATACAAGATTTCCTGTTTGTTTTGTTGGTGGACATATTCTCAACAAACTACAGAGTGCCAGGCACATACGTTGGGCTTCCACAATACTTATTCTTTATCAATTTAGAGACTCGTGCCTATAGGTAGAAAAGAAAACCTTAGCCAATTCTAAGCAAACCCAGCAATTTGAGAGGTTTAAAGCTGACTGATGCAGAATTCCTGGAAATTTTCTCATTCTTTATCCCGGGGCCCTGTGTGGTATAGAGAAAGTGGGTTTGGAGGAGGCGTCTACTGTTTGTCATCCACTCAGTGTTGTTGTCTCATTACTCTCAATTGGTTTCCTCCAAGATGCTCTGTTTGTCTCTAAGACTCTGTGAGATGAGCTATAGGGCTGTTCATGGAACTCGCCTGCTCATCTTTTCTGAAGGCTTCTTTAAATTTCCCATCCTTCTCGTATTTACTCACGTGTCAAAGTCAGGGATACAAAAAAAATCTCTGTGCCCTTCAGCCCTGAGTCTTACAAAGATCAGATACACCACCCCCTCTAATTTATGACAGTACCTGAGAAGTGCATATACTTTCTCCACTTGAACCTCTCACCTCCTGTCTTCACTAATGCTTCTGTCTCTGTCTCCAGCTTCTGAACCATCTCCCTGTCTCTACTGTTTTTAATGTATTGGTTGGATCTAGTCCCTAAAGAGGAAGAGAAAGCCAGAAATACCTTCCGATTTGATGTTCTAAGTCACACTATTTCCCTTCCACCGAATGGTATTTGTACCCACAACTTGAACCAGTAGAAACAGTACATGAAGCACTGGCTTGGGTCTAAGACTTTTCTGAGTCTATTTACAGTTTTTCCTACACTTACATGTTCCTAATTGGCAACTCACTACTGTCCCATTGGCATTGCCTAAAGATGGAAGCCTGTCGCTGTTTCTTATTGACAATCATGGAACATAATACCCTCTCTATCTAATGGTTGAGAGGAAAAATAAATAGGCAAACAAAGAAATAAGCAAAAGGCAGAGAACTTGGCTTGGTTTGTAGTCTGCAAATTTACCACAGGTAAGAAAATCACCAGCCCCAGTCTTTGGATATAACCACTGGAATGCAACCCTTAAGTCTCTTTCATTGCCACCAGGACTGGGATCAGGTGCCCTTGTGCTAAACCCACAGAAGTGTTACAATATTTAATCATATTCTGAATGTAACCATCCTATAATCCCTCCTTTATCAAACTGGTTTCCTGCTATAACAATACTGCAATGGAAAACACCTGTGCTCTAACTGTGTGTCAGGAGTCACTCTCAGTATTTCTTTTTTTTGCAGTTTTTGGCTGGGGCTGGGTTTGAACCCAGGACTTGGCATATGGGACCAGCTCACTCCTTTGAGCCACAGGAGCCGCCCACTCTCAGTATTTCTACAGAGCACTGATTGGATTCTCACAGCAACTTTATCAAACCATCCTTGCCTTTCCCATTTTGCACGTGATTGACTGAGAAAAGGAGCAGTATGATGTTTTGCCCAAGAATATAGAGGTAGTGGTTAAAATTTCTACTTTCTGACATCTAACTAGGTGTATTCTTTTTTGACACATAATAATCGAACATATTTATGGGGTATATATATTGTGAAATGGTCAAATAGGGTTTTTAGCAGTTTCATCATCTCATTCTTTATTTTTTTTTTTTTAGTTTTTGGCCAGAGCCGATTTGAACCCGCCACCTCCAGTATAGGGGGCCGGCACCCTACACCTTTGAGCCACAGGTGCTGCTGCCCTCATCATCTCATTCTTTATCTCTTTGTAGTAGAACATTTAAAATCCTCTTTTGCAGTTGTTTTGAAATACAGTCACCTTTTAAGTACTTCCCCTGGCTATCTGGTAACCCTAGGGATATCCAGCACTGTGGTAGGTGACACGTTTTCTAGGATAAGTTCATGAACTTAATTGTCTGACCTTGTAAACCAGACAATGTTGTATCAACAATCTCTCTTCTATGTGATAGCATGCCAGAACCTGTTCCCCCTATCTGACTATAATCCTGTATCATTAACTGATCTGTCTGCCTCTCCCCTCCCCCCAGGGTCCCCAGCCCCTCCTAATAACTCTGTTACTCTTGCACTTCCATTAGCTTAGTTTTTATAAGTTCTGCACCCAGTGACATGCAGGGTTGGTCTCCCCCAGCCAGGCTCTCTTCACTTGACACAATCCTCCAGCTTGCTGCAAATGACAGGATCCCCCCCATTCTTTTCTCTGACTGAAATGCATTTCATTAGGTATCTGTACTACATTTTCTTTATACAGTCATTCGTTTATGGACATTTGAGTGGATTCCATATTTTAACTACTATGAATAATTTTGTAACAGACATGCATCTCTTGGACATTCTGGTTTCACGTACTTAGGGTTTACACTCACTCCATGGTGGGAATGTTGGATCCTGTGCTAGTTCTACTTTTAGATTTTTGAGGAAACTCCATATTGTTTTTCACAGTGGCCGTACTAATTTACGTTCCCACCAACAATGTCTGAGGTCTCCCTTCTCCGCATCCTCGCCAACATTTGTTATATCTTGTTACCTTTTTGTCTTTTTGATGATAGTAACAAGACAAAGTCTGATAGTTTTGCTCAGAATAAATAAGTCTACACTCTTTGAATCCCAAATACATTACTGAGACACACTGGTATGTCAGGTGAAATTGTATATTCATGGTTTTTTTAAATCAATTTTTCGCTCAGAAATTATATGAGAATCTTTTCCCTTCAGAGCCAATAAACTTAAGTCACTGCCTGTTTCTTCACACAGCACCCAAAAAGACATATGATCTGTTTCCGTGAGCTGATAATATTCACTATTTTCAGAGTTTTCATCCATTCTGAACAAAAAGTTACAGGTACATTCTGTGCCATCCGTTCTCAGGATTTAAGGTGTTGAGGAGAGAGTTGCATTCAAATGCAAATCAGTTCTGAAAAGGAACATTATGCTTGATAACCTACAATCTGGGTGCTCCCCAAGTGCCCATCCTGAACTCTGATCTTGAGAAGCTTTTGCCAGTATACACCACAGCTCACAATAACTTAGCAAAACAACAAAAATTATCTTGTATCATATTTTCCAGAGTTACAGACAGCAACAAAGTGTTAATACTTCTCCATCATATATGTCCCTATATACAAAATTAAGTCATCTTCTGCTTACCAGCAATTGACTCCAGCTGTATAATATCAAATACTTCTCATCTCCTCTTTAATTGAAATTATTCTTTAAAATGAATGTAGTTAATATTATGAAATTTCCAGCAGTGATACCCAATAGAGAATTTTTATTAACATCCAGGTTCCTAGTTTCCCCCAGGAATATTGGTCCTGAACTGCTGGTTTAATGAGCTTCTCTTCAATCTGGGACACAGTGTTTGCTCATACTATGAATGCATTTATAAAATAAATAATTACGGTTTAAATTTTGTTTAAGTTTTGCTATTCTCCTACCCTAATAGTGTGGTAACATCATTAAGGGATAAAATTGAATTTTTTTAATGATAAACTTCATTTTGCATACCTACTAGAAAAAAACTGAGATGATTTACCAGGAGTCACACATAGAAAATGACAGTTTTATGTTTTTTTTTTTTTTAAGTTCATAGAAAAATTATATTTGACAATAGGGTGAGTAACTATTCCATCAGACTGGAAGCTTGATGGAATCTAATACTTAGACACTCATTCATTTTCACTGTTTCTTTTTCAATTACATGTGTGAAATTGTCCCTCATATAGTAACATGTGCCAGTGTTGGGAGAACATTCCCCATGAATTGTTCAGATTCCTGCACCCCTGCTCAACAAAGGCATTCAGGGTTTTTTGTTTATTTGTTTTTCTGAACTACAGATGCAGTCCATTAGCTGCTATTTAAAAAAATACCATGGTCTGGGTAATTTATTTATTTATTTATTTTTTTAATTTTATTGAATGGTAACTATGTACATTAATGCACTTCTGGGGTACAGTGTGGGGTTTTCACATGCAATCCGAAATGCTTCCATCAAACTTATCAACACAGCCTTCATGTCATTTTCTCAGTTATAGTTTTAAAACATTCTGATTCTACTCTTAGAGAGTTTCTTACAGGGGTCTGGGTAGTTTATAAACAACATAAGTTGGGTCCCAGGAGCTGAAGGCCCCTCAGTGTGTGGGAAGGACCCCATTTCTCATAGATGGTGGCTTTTTACTGTGTTTTCACATGGCAGAAGGGCAAACAAGCACTCTGGGGCCTCTTCTAAGAGGGCATTCATTTGTTAGGTCTCCACCCTCTGAAGGATCCACCTCTTAATATGATTGTATCAGGCATTAAATTTCAACATATAAATCTGGGAGTGACACACACTTTCACCGAAGAGTGATTTTCACGGATGTCTGTGGGACGCCTCATTCTGACTGCCCACCCACTGCCTGGTTCCTTCTCAGCATCACATTTTCTGGGGAAGGGGCGTTCAATACAGCTTGCAAATTCAGCACCTGACACTGAGGCTGGCTTGCTGGAGAGCCAGGAAGTAGCCATGTACTGTGATCAGGTGGCCTCCTCACATATCTCCCTCAAGCTTCTTCATAGCACCGGCGTCTTGATGACACCGCAGTCTTGAGATAGTCAGGCTTCTGACTCAGTGGCTGATGTCCCCCTCCTCTCCACTCCAAGCAAACATTCTGGGAGCCCAGGTGGAATCTGTAAGGTTCTAATGACTTAACCTTGAAAGTCACCAGATCTTGGAAATCCACAGCCTTCCATTTGTCAAACACATGCTGAGGACTATTCCAGATAGATAAGAATGTGTATTCTCACCTCTTAATGAGAGGAAAGCAAATCACTTGGAGCCATCTTCACTCTGCAACCCCTCTACATACACTGCTGAAAGTTCAAAACCAGTTACCTCAGTAGAATTAAAATGTTTATGATTTAGGATTAGCATACCAAAGCTTTTATATTTTAACATTTTCTCATTTATTTTCATAAAACCTCTCCTTACTTCCCTTAATAAATTCTTACATTTTAAGTCAACTGAAATCTCTGATGCTATTTCCATATAAGTAAATTGATATAAAATTGGCTGTGCCATCTTTAGCATTTTTCCAGAGGGAACCCTAGAAAATAGCATTTCTGACATTTCTTGCAGAAATTTTCAATGTCACAATCCACATTGGTGCCAATAAAAACCAACCACAGTGGAAACACACTTGGGGGGAAAAAAAGGTAAAAGTGATAAAAATGCAAACCTAAAGTTATCTTGCTGAATTTAGAACTTGAGAATGCAAAATCAGGCCACAGAAAAAAACGTCTTAAAATTTCACTTTCATAGAAGTTAAAGGTCATGGGAAATTGATCAGAAGAACTGAAAAACTAGATTTAATTAGCGATGCAATGCAATACTTGGAAATAGCTGAGAAAAATAGCAAATGAAAAAGTTTTGTTAATATAGGAATTAAAATACAAACTTACCTGTATAAATAAAACTTCAAATTTATTGATAGGGAGAAATGTGGAAATAGCCCTAAACTAATTTATGACTTACAGTGTCTGGTCTCAATTCCAGTTTTAATTTACTATCAAAATGAACATGGACAAGTCACAACCTCTTTGATCCTCTTCTACTGATTAAATTAGAGAATTAAATATATTAGATTTTCACTTCCAGTGTCTTGTTCAATTTCCTGTACATATATGTATATATGCATTTGTAATCTTTGTAACATAAAATTTACATAAATATACACTTGTATAGAATAGAGACATATACACATACTTATATACACATATGTATGCATACATATACACATCACCCATATATACACACAGAAATACTACATTCCAATGTATAATACAAATCACATGATAGATATAAGGCATATAAAAGGTCAGTTGGCTTTTAAAATATTTTTAAATTTCTTGTTGACTTAGTTTTAAAAATTATGTGCCCAATTTTACCTTCTTTTTTTTTTGGGAATTCCAGACACATACCATGTTAGGTTTGTGCTGTTTGATATCTAAGACGCCTGCTAGCTCTGTATTTATTAATAATAAACATGGTGACTTGCGTTTCTAAACTTAGAAGAACTGATCTTGCTAATGACTCTTCCTGAAGTCGCAGAGAGAAATACACCACATGAAAACCGAGGAAACAGACGAAATTCCTCCCAAAGACCTTGAATGGTGACTGATAATAAGTGTGTGCATTTAGCATCTCAGCTTGAAATCTTGCCATTCATTTCATTTCAGTGGCTCTAACAGAAGAGTTGTTTACTCTGAACTTCATGCTCAACATATTTCAGCCAATAAATCAGTAAATATATGACTGACTGAATTACACGATTACATGTCCAGTGTTCTAGGTATGCAAATTATGACCAGTAAATAAAACCTAGCTTTTTTTCCTGTTAAGGCACATAAATGCTGATTTGGAGGACTAGATTATATACATTAAAAATTGGAGAATATTAATTAAGTGTCTTTGAGTCCAATTATAAATATTAAGGGAAGAAAGAAATCCATACAGGTCAATATAGATGGGAGAATATCTTAGTTTGAGCAGTACATTAAAATACATGTATGTATTTTGAAGACAAGAATCAAAGTTAGAAAGTGTAGAGAATTAAACAAAAATAATTAAGAAGACTATGGAGACCATTCTTTTTCTTTTCTTTTCTTTTTTCCACAGTTTTTGGCTGGGGCTGGGTTTGAACCTGCTACCTCTGGTATATGGGGCTGGCAGCCTACTCCTCTGAGCCACAGGTGTCACCCTGGAGACCATTCTTACTGGATTGGAGACCTGTGTTGAAGAGTAATGAGAATTATGATGATGTTTAGGAAGAGTCCTAATTTGTACAGGAGGAAGAAAAATCCACATAAGTTTTTCAGACATTGCCTGGAAGTAAAATGAAAGTAGCAGATGAGCACGATTGGGCTTGCCACACAACGTGACCTGAACTTCAGGAGGAGCCAGAAGTAGGGGAACCTGTTACTGCAGTGACACATGTTCATTAGATGGCAAATATCCCACCCAAATCAATCAAGAGTAGAAACAGGTAAGATAATAAATCCTAAAGTCGTTTAGTGAGATTTATGAGTGAGTTAAAGGCAAAAGCCTAGCACTGTGGCTTAATCCGTATCTATTAAGAAAAATGTCAATTGAGAAAATGATGCAATTTTAGGAACTAAAGATGTATTTGTTATAATTTAGGTTGGCAAAATATCGCCTTTTTTCCTCAGTGAATATGTTTTCTGGTAGTTAGTAGGACTTACACCATCGAGTAAAATTTTTGTTTGATTACGTGTAGAATAATGGGCTAACCCTTATGAACAGCCTGAAAACCATTCTACTGCAAAAAATCTTAGATGATTAGCAATCAGAAGAATAATCTCTTAGATATTGGTACCATGACACTTCTACACAATTTCTTTACCTAAATTAAATCTTAAGGAATCCTTTTGGGTTGTGAATCTCTATAAAGGTGTCTTTTAGACAAAAAAAAAAAAATTCTTCTTTCAATGAATTAATTGGCAAATAAAAAGTGAGAGAAAATAGAAACATACTAAATATTTACCTTCCTGCATCCTAAATGTTGCTCATAAAAACATTAGAAAAATTATCTGGCAGCATAGTATTTCTCTGAAAATCTTGATCCCACTATCCCCTTGTGAGAAGAAATGCTTGTTTGACAGTGGCCGTGATGTCCAGCTTTGGCTTAGGATTCTTCCATTAATAACCTGTATTTTCTATCAATCTGAAATGTCCTACAATCATTCATTGCTAGACATGACGTGGCTGCAGAGAAATTAACAGCTACAACTCTAACTTTAGGAACCTATTAAATATTCAGCCACTACATCCTCTTATCATAATGGAATTTCAAAGTCACCTTACCTGCCCATTTTGATAAGTATTCTCTTAATTGGTGGGAACATCTATCCTTGTAATCAAATGGTAGTGTACTTTCTGCCTTAAGAGTTTCAAAAGGAAAAACACAGGTTTATATTTTCCAATCTTACATCTAAACTTTGCTTTATCTATAAAATTGTTTTTGTCAAAAGTTTTAGGATGACTAATTATCTCACTTGGCCTGGGAATGCAATAGTTTCTGAGACATGAAACTTTCTGGTTTAAAATTAAGCTGGTTGCTCAAAGAAATGGGTATAATTATAATTATGGGAATTATTTCTGTATATTCTAAATGCTGAAGATCTTTTGTCCACCTTAAATCCATTCACAACACAATACAAAGAGTTAGGTTGGGCAGAGAGTGGTGGCTCATGTCTGTAATCCTAGCCCTCTGGGACGCTGAGGTAGGTGGATTGCTTGAGTTTAGGAGGACAGCCTAATCAAGAGCAAGATCCTGTCTTTACTAGAAATAAAAAAACTAGCCCAGCATTGTGGTGGGCACTTATAGTCATAACTACTCAGGAGGCTGAGGCAAGAGGATCACTTGAGCCCAAGAGCTGAGCTATGATGCCATGGCACTCTACTCAGGGCAACAGAGTGAGACTGACTTACAAAAAAAAGAGAGATAGAGAGAGGATGATCACATAATTATATAATTATCTAATCTGGAACATTTTTGAGAGTTAAAAGAAACAGCAATCAATAGCCAACCTGGACACTGGGTGCAAAGCAGACAAGCCAGGATATATAAGCACCTGTGCCAGGTGAGTCTTTGAAATCATAAGTTATGATTTCATATCAGAAACCCTTTGTGTTTCCTCATTTCAATAAAATAAAAGTTTTACATTGAACAACAAAACCCTGTGTGACTAGACCCCTCTCCATCTCTAATTTCCTCTGCTCTCCCTCCCCCCTTGTTTGACCTCTCCAAGCCACACTGGATTATCCGTTCCCTTCAGCATGCAGGCACCTTCCTGCCTACTGTAAGATGTCTACACTGATGGTTCTTTTTGCCTGGAAAGCCATCCCATCTTCTTCTTGAATGTTTCCTCAAATGTCACCCTCTCGCTGAAATTTACACTGCCTACCCCATGTAAAATTGTATCTCTTTCCACTCCCAGCCTAGGCATCCCTCACTTCCCTTATGTTTATTCCCACAGCCCTTGACACCTCCTAACATACTATGCTATTTGGATATTAGTGGTATCAAGTTTTGTCTCTCTCTTCTTGAAAATAAACTGCCTAAGGTCAGAGATGTTTTTCAGTCTTACTTTCTGATTTACCACAAAAACCTTGAACAAGACCAGACCCATGGTAGGTGCTCAGTAAATATTTATTTCATAAATGAACAACTCTTCTGGGTATTTTTTTCTATATGATCCAAGTCTCGGCACAGATTTCGCCCCTCAGTCAAGCCACAGCACAGCGCTCCTTTGAGAGCGTTTTTACTTGATAAACGTAGCCCCCCCCCATAATCCTCTGAAATCTCTCTCCCTCTGAATGTTTTTGTGATCACTTTACTTCTGTTAGCATAAACTATTGACATTATCATCTTCTAGACTTTGTTCTACAGAACACCAGATCACCAGGATATTAATTGATACTTTACACAGACACACTTCTATCCGCATCTATACACACAAGTTATATAGTTAAATACACCACTGGGAAATGTTGAAACAAAAAAATAAATGTGGAAACCCTTAAGTTTTTTAAATACTAATATGCAATTTGCAAATGGGGATTTCAGGATATGATACTTCCCAAACTTATTTGACCATAGATTTCTTTCTCCCATTCCTTTCACAGTGAAATTTCCATTGACCTTCTTTGAAACACGCTTGTTAGTTGGCTTATGTCTGCTGTTTGGTCCTACGTGTGCAGGACATAGTCAACTAAAACCTGATGCATACAATTGGAATCCATCTGAAATTATTCCACATGGTAGGAAGGTGTTACGTGTTATCAGGTGCTGAGTGTTTATGAGAGAAGTGGGATGCAGAGAATGGGGCTGCTCTCTTGGCCTCTCCTACTAAAGTCCCCATTCATGCTTGCTCTGTATGTGAATTGTCGGGAGATGGAGGGAACTCAGATTGGAAGAGGACGGCAAACTATTTACATGTATAATATTAAGAAAATATAAGTTGTTTGATGGAAGTATTTCGGATTGCATGTGAAAACCCCACACTATACCCCAGAAGTGCATTAATGTACATAGTTGCCATTCAATAAAAAAAAAAAAAGAAAGAAAATATAAGCTGGCAGCGCCCATAGCACAGTGGTTACATCACCGGCCACATGCAGCAAGGGTGCCAGGTTTAAATCCGGCCTGAGCCAGCTAAACAGCAATGACAAATGCAACAACAACAAAAATAGCCAGGAGTTGTGGTACTACGCCTGTAGTCCCAGCGAATTGGGAGGCGGAGGCAAGAGAATTGCGTAGCCCAAGAGGAGATTGCTGTGAGCTGTAATGCCACGGCACTCTACTGAGGATGACAAACTGAGACTCTGTCTCAAGAAAAAAAAAAAAAGAAAAGAAAAGAAAGAAAGTATATGCATTTGCATTTAAGGAGAAACAAGGCAAAATGTCTTGAAAAGACTCCTTTATTCTTTAAATAAATACATATAATAAATAGACATACATTGAAACTCCAGAGTTTCTAGCAGTTTCCATTTGATTACTGACTTGTGGGATGGAGAACATCTCTGTCACATGCCTGATATTGGTACTAGAGCTCTGTGAAGGAAAGTCGAGTAGGTATGAACTTTAAAGACAGGGGTTACCAAAGCTCAAGGGTTTGATTCTTGGAGAAATTAACTTGGTAGTATTGACGAGAATCTCATTCTTTCTTGTGAAAATTATGAGATTCCAAGAGAGTTAAATAAGTATTTCCTACCACATAAATAAATGAATACTATGTAAAAAGATAAAAGTAGTAGAGTCGAAAAAGTAGGTAAATGAAGAGACAACAAAGTTATCAGAGAAATAATAGATGAAAAGGTATTTAAATGTCAAAAGTGGACAAAACGTGCCTCATTTTTCTTGCTTATTCTTTTACCTCCAATACATAGAGATGTGCATAATTCAATTTTTAGTTCTTAAGTAAATAATTGAGCAAAAAGTAGTTACAATAGTAGTAGGGACATTGACTTAAGCCTAAAAATAATTTTAAACTTCAGGGCGATGACACTGGGGAGGGGTAAAATAATCCCCAGTATTTGCTTATATTTTATCCATATTATTTCATTTAATCCTCTCAACAGAGGGGGAAACACAGCAGAGCAAGATTGACGTCATTCAAGTTCTTACAACTTTTGAGGAAGAGTTATAAGATCCAAGCTCAGGAAACACACCCTCAGAGACCAAGTCCTCTAGCAACCGCTCTCCCCATTTTCAAAAGGCTGATTCCAGAAGGTATTTAGAGCATGAGTTTGACACTGATCTCAGGCAAATCAGGTCAAGGAAAGGAAAAATACAAGATGAGTCCAGAGCATTTTGTTCCTCAAAAACCAAGGAAATGATTGTAAAAGATGGGGCACATTAAATGGGCACCAGACGCTTTGTAAAACAGCTCCATGCCCAACTTAGAACAACATAAGACACAGAATAAATAATGGAGGATTAAGTTATAGGCCCCAGAGTAACATAAACATCCACGGGTCCGACTGACATAAATGTATAATTAGATAAATAAATATATCTGGGAGAAGGGATCTCTCTGCTTTATAGAAGAAACCTAATTAATAAATGTAAAAGAAATAAAAATAGAAAATTTCCATTAAAGTACTACAGTAATGATTATTAAATAAATACTTAATACAAGATTTCATGCTGAAATTATTATGCAAACTTTTGAGTAGAGATGAGTTATAGGACATTGGTATATTTTAATTACTACAGAGTGTTTACCATGTAACTTTACTGAGGATAAAGTTGCATACACAACGCTCAACCAAGTGATGAAAATAAACATCCCCGGTTATAATGATAAATGACAATTTGTCTGATATAATACATAGACAAGGACGCATCTCTTCTGTGACCTTCTTGCCCCAAATGTATAAACATTCTAAACAATTATCAATTCCTCAATGTAAACATCTAAAAACACCAGACAAGATAAGCCTAAAAAAAGGGATATCTGCTTTAGAAAAAAAAGAACGGTGGAGAGTGGTAATGCCTCAATGGAAGTGTGTGATTCTTATTTGCATCCAGAAAATGGAAACCATGCATATGAGTGGAACCCAGAACTTGGCTGGTCAGAACTCAGAAAGAATGAAGCCCCGCTCTGTTCTCCCTCCAAAATGACCGAAAAAAAATCAAAAATTATTTGTGCAGGTTTAGATGTGTACTTTTCTTCTTTTGCATCCTTCTTAAAATCACTCTTCTTTATTCCTTCAAGATTACTTTGATTTATTGAAAAAGGAAAAACATGCTGGACTGATTATCTACAGCCCTTAGACGTCTCAGAGGCAGACAGAGAGGTCACTGGACATTAGACAGAAATGCACTTTTTTTCTTGTAGTAACTCCAGAAGGTGCACAGAAGTTACCTTCACCTGAACATCAAGTGGAGCAAAAGAAGCTGAAACTAGACTTGGGTATATTTAATTAGAGCTAAGTTCTTTCAAGGACTTTAGATCCTTCTGGTAAAGATCTAATAAAATAGTGTTAGATTTAAGTGTTTGGATATTAAAGCTCAGTAAATACCTGGCCCAATGATTAAGCCTTACCCATTTCCCTGGACTAGAGTCAATAATCCCTTCATCCCCTGGGATCATCTCACATATAGAATTTGTACAATGTTTATTATATGATGCCCTGTCCTCACCTGGTACTTGGTATATAAACCTATTTTATTTGTATCTTTTGAGCTCAGAATAGTCTCATTTAGCCAAATAATCACTGCGTCTTGACCAATGCCTTTTATACATGTACCCTGAGGGACAGATACAGGTTTGTTGAGTAAAAGAGATAATAGTAGTTTTGTTATCTTTTCTGGCAAGAAAATTGACATATCTACATCTTTTCTGACACTTATACATTTACCTGTATCAGAATTTCATCTTTCTGCCTATTTATCTATCAAGATATAGCTGTAGCTGTAGCTGTAAATACAGCCGTAAATATAGACACAATTCTGAGTCTGGGTTACTTTTTAGTAAGTAACTGTTGTATCTCTATGGATACACAATTTCTACATATGTAACTAAACTAGTTCTGCCACAATCACAGTTTTTAATTTACGCTTAGAGAAAAACAACAGTGTTAAACCAAAGGTTTACACCTAACCATTATTTCAGGAAAATTTTGAATTAAAAGATCAGAAGAAACTCTGATCGATTTAATCATTTACAAATCAATTAATTGGTTCTTTTTGATAAGTCAGAATAGGATATGTAGAGCAAAGTGAGCTGTAGAAGGGAATAACTTCTATTTCATTCACTCATATATTCTTAAGTCCAGAAGAATATATGTAACATTAAGGGGTCTCAACAAATATTCGTGAAGTGAAGTTATGTATGAACTTTAAGAGATAACACAAATCAGAAAAAGGTTTTCAGCAAACCTATTTTAGTTTCTGATCAGAAGTGATCTAGGTATATTGTTGATATGGATTCTTAGACATAAGATTCCACCTGAAACTTGTAGCAGACATTCAGTTCAGGCCTACGCCAGTTTTAGTAAGAGAAGACAGGAGATGCTGACCTGTAGATCCGACCTGATCACTGCTTTATCACCTACAGAGGAGCAAGAGTCTTCTACAAATGAAATGATTGACAGTGTTGACAGCCACTCATAACTTTTCTTTCCCATTTGGCGGCCATGACAGATTTTCTGTATTCCTAATTCCACTGATTCTCCATAACAAAATGTAAGCTATAAAACTAAAGAATATCCTTTCTATTTGCTCTTTACATTTGCATAAATTATCTCTTGAGGATGGATACGACCTACCCCATTCCAGCTTGGGTTCTTCCCTATCTATAAGTCCACAGATGGAATAAATATGTCACCTGCCAAATGGCAAAAAAATGCCCATTAGTCCTGCCCAAACGATTGACCGAGAAACATTGTAACACACGTACATATCATCATTTTTAGCAAGCCTCAAAATATCAGGAGCATAAATGAACGCAGACATGCCAGATACAGTGGGACAGGTTGTAAATGCTGCCATTTAGACGTTATCTTATCTGAAGCTCACAGAATGTGTAAAGGGAAGCTTGGTTGTCATTGACAAGCCCTGAGGTACAATCCCAGCTGTGTCAGTTACCCTCTGAATAGTGCAGACCAGGAGAGAGCCTCATGTTCATTTTGACTTTGGTAATCAATTAAGAGAAAGAGTCGTATCCCCTTAATAACCCACAACTAATGCTAAAGATTATATGAATTAATATTTTTTAGTAAGAAGTCATATAGCTTGTTATATAGAATAGTATACACTATAGTATGTGTCATATTTATCCCATCAAGTAAGATATCTGGTATAGAATGTAAAACTCATGATACTGTGGTCAATCTTGTGTATTCACACCAACAAATAATTGTACATGTTTACCGTTTCCAATATTCTTGGTAATGCACTTAATGGTTTACCAATGACATATGAGTACAATTCATTTAATTCTAAGAAAAACTCGATGAGTCTGGTGTTATCCTCGTTTTACAGATGCAGACACTGAAGTTCCCACATGATAAGCAACTTAAATCTGCCCAGAATATAGGCAGTAGAGCCAGGACTAAGTCTCAAAAGCTTTTTCATTGTCGTCCACTGGTTGTGTTCAGTCTTTCATGCAATCCACTTCCACCAAATAAGAAACTGTACCACAGTCGTATCCACTCACTGCATTTTTGTTTTATTTTGCATTTGAGGGGGAGGGTAACAATAATATCCACATTCTTACCTACTAGCTCAGCCAGCAACCTTTTAATCTTCAACCCTAGAAGTTCACACAGGTTACCATGGCAACAGTCATAACATTAACTAGAATTTAGATCCTGTGTGTAGTTTTTAAAACCATAAACATACACATAAAGATAATAGACGGATATATGTATATACACAGTTATGTATACATGTGGGTCAGGTTTAGAGTGACGAAAAAAAACCAACTGCATGGTAATTCAATTATAAGACATTAAAACTGCAGTGCTAGTAACCGTCTTTGAGCGAAACTTATATGAACTTAAGTACCTTCTCTGTAAGATGAAGATGATAATTCCTACCACGCAGGTTTTCATTGTCCCTGCAGAAACTATTTGGGAGGATAATGGGTGTGCAATGGGAACAAGGCCAAAGAGGAGTCTTAATTAAATTCAGAAAACATTAGGTTATACTGAGTTAGGTCTGTTTAAATAATGCTTGCCACAGAGTCATTTGCTGATATGAATTATGGCTCTCACAAGGGTATACTCTATGTAGGATTTTCTGAATAGTTTTTCCCCCCAGGAAACACTTCTTTGGGTTTGGAAAAGTGGCACTGTGGTTTATTGCCCATCTATAATTGATACAATTTGTAAGAGGACGTCATGTCTAGGGCAGGGCTTCTAGATATTTTAGGAAAGCGTCCCCGCAAACCCCTAATTACCTGTGGGGGGCAGGGGCAGAAGGATCAGCGCTGCTGGGTTTCTTCATTCTCTCTCCCCAAGTTCTGCTGTGTGTCTCAGGGGAGCAAAGCTCATCCAGCGAACCGCGCTCAGTTGTCATTACCGAGCATATCTCCTGGATTGTGCTATTTGAAGAAACAACCAAAGACAAGTGCAGCATGGAAAATTATATAATTTTAAGAGAAGGTGAATGCTCTTTAAATGGTAAGATCAAAACGATATTCCACGTAACTCATGCCTGGTTCAGATATTAGCCATGAAAATGACTTTGGGGTTTATTGAGTTAGGGTTCGTCATAGTATCAATCAAAAACTTTATGAACTGGATGTGGAAGTGAAATTTGCTCATATGGTCCAATAACAGAGAGTACGTATTTGCATTTATCCTTGCCTGTTTTCACTATGGGAGAATTACAGCACCAGTCTAATTGTAAAAAATGAGCGAAGGGTAGAGTCTATCAGGACAGATGATTGTTTTATCAGACTGAGACTCATTCCCGAAATGCGCTAGGTCTCTTGAGTGAAGATATTTATCTGAACAAATTATTTCATCCTTCTAGCTTTAAAAATGATTAACTTCCCTAAAATATCACCCAAGTGATTGTGATTTTGTATGCAATTTTTTATCATGAAATTTTCCTGATATTTTACATCAGCGATAATCCGTCACCACTGCTGCGTCTCCCAATCTGCTGGATTTATAGCCTGGGGTCTATTATTCTTGAAGAATTGTAAAATCAACCTTTCATTCTTAAGTTAAATTAGGGGGAAAAAAATCTTTCATTTTCTAAAGGTCAAGATATCTTTTAGAAAGAAGGTAGCCGTTCATATCAATTCCACAGCGTTCCACATAGATACAAATAGTTATGATTGTTTTTAAAAGTATACTTTCTTTAGTGTACAGATTTGAGTTAGTGTTGTCAGAAACCGGGGTGCTAAGTACATTTTGGGTGTGGAAGAGAGGAAAGATGCTTTAATGAATCAATCTTTGGAGACCTCAATTCACTCTCGCTGAGAAGGTTCACTTTATTCTAATTGCTAGGTGGTGTCTTCTGCACACTCTCTCTCACAGTAAATCACTGGCCTTGAGTGATGTTTTTGGTCTTACTGTGATGAAGGTAGAATGAGGACTCCTGGGGCTAGTGTGGATAAGTAGGATACATGGAGGAGGAATGAAAGAGACAAGGATAGATGGGGTACCATTCATTATTCCGAGGAAACGATAACAGGAAATGATAAAAGCTCATCCCGTCATGGAGTTATCCAAATTCCGTCTCACAGATAGCTGGCGTAATTCACACAGGTCACTGAGAGCTCATTAGCACCCAAAGAAGAAAAGACATTCAGAGCTTGGAGACATCAGGAATGAGGGAGAAGGCCTGGTGGTTGGCTGAGGGGGGCCCACCAGGCCTGGGATCTCAGCACATCATACAAATCAGGGAAGTCACAGCTCTGGGAAAATGCTGACGAGAGATAAGGACAATATTACAGTTTTAAAAAACCCTTACTCCCGGGAGGGAGTCCCAGCTACTTGGGAGGCTGAGGCAAAAGAATAGCCTGAGCCCAAGAGCTGGAGGTTGTGAGCTGTGATGCCACAGCACTCTGCCAAGAGCAACAAAGTGAGACTCTGTCTCTAAAAGAAAAAATAAATAAATAAAATAAAAATAAAAACCCTTACTCTTCAAACATCAAACTGAATCTTGTTTGGGGATTATGACTCCAGTATTAATTTTAATGGCAGCTGGTTAGAGACGGAGACTGCTAATATATGTAGGGTCTAATTTGGTCAGAATGAGTTTGAGGCCACAACAATAACTGAAAGATGTGAAAAGGCAGGTGTGACATTGGCATAGAATAAATATGAAAGCAAAACTGTATCTTGGATCCTGGTGCACTGACCTTTGTCTTATAGGTAGAAGAAGGAACTAACTGATCTCCAGTGATCTGGCCGGATATTAAATGGAAAATAAAAATAATAGCTCCCTTAGTTGAGTACTAATATGTGCATTTACATAAGCTGAGTTATTTATACGAATTATACCACTAAGTCCTTACAACAAACATACAAAATACAGGTCAGTATTACCCCCTTTTAACAATGTGGAATTTAAGAGATTGAGTGGGGTCAAAGCTTGAATTACAGTCCGTGTTTAAGTTACTTCTTATTCCATAACTAATTATCCTAAAATGTATTAGTAGAAAAATAAACATTATTTGACACTTTCAATGGGTCAAGAATCCACAGTGGGTGTTTCTGGTGTCCATTCTCTCCAGAGCCTGCAGGGAGGGCCCTGCTGAGATGCAGCCCTCCAGATCCTCCTGGAGAGGGACCACTCACAGCTCACACATGCCCTCCCTACCTGGCTTGGGATACCTGCTTCCGAGCTCGCGGAAATGGGACCATCCTCAAAACTGCCTCAAGAGATGACAACTGGTTTCTCTCAGAGTGAGGCAGCAGAAAGGGAGCCAGAAAGCGCACCAAGACAAAAGCCAAGGACTTTTATAACCTAATTTTGGTAATGACATCTTACCACCTTTACCATAAATAGAAGCAGCAAATCAGTAGGTCCAAGAATGCTCAAGGACAGGGGATTTCAAAAGAGTCTCAATACCTTGAGGTACAGGAATTTCTTTCTTTAATAGGTCCTTGGTCTTGGGGATTTGAAGAATGAACCCCCCGGACCACATCACAGATCAATGGTAAGACAGGATTTATAATACAGAGAAGAATACAGAAAGAGTAAAAAGAACCAGAGCTTCTGGCAAAGGGAAAGACCCAAGTCGGAAGACTCTGCCTGGGTCCTTGGTCTAGGGGTCTATACAGCCTTGAGAGTTACATTAGGCCAGCACCCGGCAAGTGGAGAAAACACTTTCCAAGTGAATGTATGCATTAATGAATGAATACAGCCCTTCCAGTCAGGGCATTCCCTTCACGAAATTGCCCAAGCCCAGGAAACTGCGGCCCTTTGTCCAGCCCTGAATGGGGGAACACTGTATCACCACGAGGCAAGGATTGCTGGGGTCATTTTAGAGGAAGCCTACACTCCACGGATTTCTCTGGAAACTACCCTCCCAGCAACAGCATTCCATCACCTTCCTCTTAATATTTAAACTCTTTGATATCTCATGCTTGGATTTTTCTAGCTATGTGGTCATAGATTTATAATATTATAAGCCGAGCAGAATAGCTATTTCCGCCTTTTCTGCTTAGTTGAAAACTGTCCTTTAGAAAAGACGAACAGCCCTGCAGAAGGTGGCAAGTTCAATCTTCCCGAAGCATATATTTTTCAGTGTGTAACAGCTCCCTGCTATTAAGATAAGAAATAAAATGAAACTGAGCTTTCATCCCTGCTCATGAGGCCAGCTTTTCTCCTCTGACGCTCTCTTTGTGAAATGTACATGTAAGAATAAAATCAATAATTCTTCTATAACACAATCTGAATAAATGCATGCATGTCTGCCTTCGGAAACCTCAATGCATGCATTTTTAATATTTATTTTACTTTATAGAATAAATGTAAAACTAGGGAGCTGTACTACAATGTTCTCTTTTATTTCTATATGTTTAATACAAGTGCATTTTGTAAGCAATTAGTTTTTCATGTATTCTAATTTATTAATGTAAAACTGATTTTTTTTTCTACCAAGTACAGAAGGGAATGAAAATTCAATTCTACAAAGGTAGTAAAATTTTAATAATTTCTTTTTTAAAACAGTAAAGAAAATTCAATTTCATAAATATTTAAATGCCGCTTTGCTTTAAAAAATATTGGCACTAAGCAACGTTATTCAAACAGCCTGCTCCATTTCAATTCTCATCTGGTTTCTCAACCATTTAGGTTTTCTTTAGAGAAGTAATTAATTTCATCTACTTATTTTTTTCATCTGAAAGTGTAATCCTGTTAGCATTATATATGCAAAAATAAAATGTGAGTTACTTTTAGTAGTAATCTAGGAAAAGCAGGGTTTGCAAACTTGACGAGAACCCATTTTATGAAAGTGTGTTAGAACTGACTCTTTCAGTTAATTTTTATTTTTAAGAAAAAAATGTATAGGGCGGCACCTGTGACTCAGTGGATAGAATGCTGGCCCCATATATACCAAGAATGGTGGGTTCTGAACCAAGCCTCAGCCAAAGTGCAACAAAAAAATAGCTGGGTGTTGTGGGGGGGCGCCTGTAGTCCCAGCGACTCGGGAGGCTGAGGCAGAAGAATCACCTAAGCCCAAGAGCTGGAGGTTGCTGTGAGCTGTGATGTCACCGTACTCTACTGAGGGTGCAAAGTGAGAGTCTGTGTCTAAAAAAAAAAAAGATGAACATGTTTTTAAAAGACAAATATTAATTAAAAGTTTATAACATACCATTTCCCCATTTCCTTAATTTTATTCCCTAGAAGCAGCCCTAATACACTTTAGCTATTTCCTTAAGATATTTAACATTCTTATACTGCTATTTCTTCAATTTTCAATTTTTGACAGTTACTTTTCAAATGGAATATGAAGGCTTACCTCTTTTGCAAATTACCCAAACTTAACAGGCTGATACACAAGTCCACAAATATACTACCTATAGTGTCCTATGTAGTTCCATCACGATAATGTTTAAATTGAGGTACTTACATTGTTCATACGAGGTAAATATCATTTACAGTGAAACTAAGCAGAATACTATGGTTACAATGTTTACAACTTTTTGTTTCTCTCGAAGGTAATAATTGTCTATGACGTTTTTCTATTCTATAAATTTAAATGCATCCACAAATTGCTGCTAGCCTGCACTGAGATCCATACATGTTTATTATACACAATTCATTGCCACCTACAAGATTACATGTAGGGTTTCACTGCTTGTGACTGGTTGTTCACAACCAGGTGAACAGGTTATTTCACTCAGCAGTTGTTTTATGCAGGGGCAGTTTTTATCTGCAAGTGTCAGAATTTGTCAGCACGAGACTAAGATACAATCCATGCAACTTAATACTCAAGTATACTCTGCAGTGTTGCTATGTGTGCCCTCAAAGCACAGCAATTCAGATTAATTCTATTTTTGCACAGTTTCCATCAAGAAAAAAAGGTTTTGCACATTTATAACCATGTATTCGGTATTATCCATGATATTCCTGTCTGGACAGAGTATCTGTTTTTTTCTAGGATTTGATGAGAACTCGGTATAACCATTACAATGTGTACACATGATGGTTGCTCCATTTTCCCACAAACTATACTTTGGCCTCCATAAATTTCAAATGCTTCGCTTCTTTTCCCACCCACAGCCTCTGGTATCAGCTACAGAAGGACACATTCTTACTGTGCTAAAACTCTGGCTGTGAACACCTTTGATGCCGCCAAACCAGGTATATTGGCATAATGGTGAAAGGATATTACTGAAAGCCATGCTTACGTTGGGAAAGCTGGTAAAAATTTTATTACACATGGAAATGATATGCAGTTTATAAATATGTCCCACTAAATATAAAATGTTATGTCTGCAACACATCTTCTCAGCTCTACTGAAAAATTGCCTGCAGCCAACTGCGGCAGCACACCTGTGTAAGGAAAGTCGACTGTCTTTGCAGGAGGCCCAGTCACCAGATGACGTTGGCTATCCAAGATCTCATCATAGCCCCTTCCCTTGTGTAGTAGTTCTGAGAACAATTGTACCAATAATGCAACATCCTGAGATTAGGAGGGACTGTCCAGAACAGACATGCTTTGCTCTTACCCCTTTCAGAGCAGTATGTCCTGCGATGTTTGTGCTCAGTGATTCAAGTTGGGCTCTGTGTATGAATCCCAGAACACAGTGCTCTGAGCGCCTCTCAGGTGGATGGCAATTTGGAGGCTGAACAGAGAAAACTGCATTAGACCTGGACAGTTTTCTTGAACCTCCAGAGATGGGCTTGCCACGAATCCTAGGCTTCTGTTGATTCTTGCTGCCCGTGAGCAATAGGGTTGCTTTTTCTGCTTTGTCTAAGTTTTCTGTTTCAACCAACTAGCCTTACAAATTCAAGTCATAGCAGTATGAATGTTGCAACCACCAGGGCTGTTTTAAGCCCCTGACAGAGTCAAGGACACTGGAGTCAAGGACACTGGAAGCAGGGTTTGTATAAAACCTCTATCAGAGAATAATCTCTGCAGTCTTAGCCAATAATGGTTAAACTATCTTTCTCTCCAACGTTCACAAAACCATCTTATCTTGTCGACACGTGGCAGACTCTAGTTCAGATCATGTCACTTCTTCAAACTCTGACAGTGTCTTTTCTGCTCCCTGAAAGCTGTAGTCCACATTAGCATGAAAAAAGGTACTATCCCAAGGAAGAAATCTTTGTCCTTTTTTCTAAGAAAAATATAAATTTCCTTTAGAATAAACCTTTTAAACTGTATAACAAGTTGTAGTTACATTTCAAAACTTACAAGTTTGGGAGAAATACTTAAGACAAAAATAGAATTATGCTTAGACATAAGGACAATTACAGTCTTTTACGATACCTAACAATTACCTGATACTGAGGTTGCAGAGGTTGTAGAAGGTATTACCTAAAGAGTTCTAGTTAATTTCTTAAAACAGGGAATGGCAGGGGGAAGATGCCAAAACTGGAACAGAATTTCTAAAATCAAGTATGTATACCTACATTTACCCACCACCTTAGAAAATTCAGTATTATATATCACCATTAATTAATATCAATGAAGATGTCATCACATATCATGTGGCCTCTGGACACTTGTAAGAATGAGTGAAAAAGGTAAACATCTTGGTATTATGAAAATGATTTTGACCTGGAAGACCTCCTTGTTTTGGGGCAACAGGGATGTAGCCATAAACAAGCAGTCCTGCCCACAAGGACCAACGTAAAGAAGTGGAGAAAAAAAAACAAGAATCACACAATTACTCCCTTTCTATTTTTATTGTCATTACTCTTATGCCAAATCTTAACACTTCACGTCTGGTCTACTATTAAAAGAACATCCTAAATTCTCTCTCTGCTTTCAAATCTCTCCATCCCTACATCCATCCTGTATCCTGCTGCCAGATCAAATTTCCTAAAAGAATGTTTCCATCAGATAAAGGCAGTACTTTAAGATGAGTAGGATGCCAAGTGTCAGACTAGAGTTTGAATCCTCTGCTGTCAATTAGAGTTGAATCCTCTGCCTGTTGAAGCTGTCCATGAGAAAATGGCTCAACCTCACTGAACCTTAGTTCCCCTTCTGTAAAACAGGGTTTTGTGCAGGATGTCCATAAAGTTCGTGTGTAATTTAAAATAGCTGTAACTTTATAAGTGTATGTGATAGAAAGAATCTATGAAAAGGATTAGAAAGAAGACACACATTTTTTATTGTTCCTGTTCATTTTCAGCACATCCACCATCACTACTAATACAAAGGGTAATCTGATTCTGTAGTTCTCTGAAAACATTTTCAAGCTGATTTTCAAGAATACCAGCAACCACATCAGTTATCCTAGATTCCAAAGCTTCTAAAGATGGTGGATGGGTTGAACAAACCTTAGTTTCCATGTCCTCATAGAAAGAAACCCAATGGAGTAAAATCTGGTGAACATGGAAGCCAAGGAAATGGCCCACCTCTTCCAATCCTTCTGTTAGGGAATTTCTTGTGTGCAAACTGTCTAACTCGCAAAGCAAAGTGACAAGGAGCACCATCGTGTTGAAACACTGTGTTCTCTACCAGTCCTAATTGTTGAAACTGAGGAATAAAATAATTTTGCAGCATTTCTAAATAGCTATCACCATTAACAACACATCCTTCAAAAAACAATGGCCCTATGACCTGGTATTTTCCTAAAGCACACCACATACTAACTTTGGGAGAATCTCTTTCATCTTCAACAGATTCATGTGGATTTTCAGTTCTTCCAATATGGCAATTAAGCCTATTCACTTTACTACTAGTGTGGAATGTTATTTCATCAGAGAACACGAAATTACTCACAAATTCATTGTCGTTGCTAAGTTTTTCATTGAACTGGTGACAGAAGTTAGTTGTGCTTGATAATCCTCTTATCACATTTAATGCACTTGAATTTTCTACACTTTCTTGTGAAGCCTTGTCTGTAGAACCTTATGCACAGTAGACTTTGAAAGTTTCAGCTCTAGTGATGCACGTCTTAATGACTTTCTTGGACCTGCCTCAAAGGTTCTTTCTATAGATGCTACAGTTTTCCCCACTAACCCGTAGCCTACCAGACCATGGCTTATCATGGGCGGAACCTGTTTCTTTAAATTTTCATCTGGAATTCCTGCATAGTGCTTCTTTATTATAACAGGTTCTAAACCTTCTTTGGAAAGCAGCAGTAGATTTTAGCTGAACCAACCAAAGAACATAATTGACTTTCCTTTCTACTAAAGCCACAAGCCACCAACAATTCTAGCCAGAGCTCTCTCCCAAGGAATGAATCATACAAATGTAAAACGTTATAACACTTTATGGAAAGTCATGGACGTGTTGTTAAATAAATTTTGGAAGACCTGGATCTAGTCCATGTTTATAAATAGGAAAAGTATCTACTTTGGAAAATAAAAAATTCTCACAAATTAATCTATTATTCTAGTCAAACTACAAATTGCCAAAAATAACCAACTCCCAAAAAATAAAAACAAGGATAATATCATATATCAAGAAATATTATAAATCCATATCACTAAAATGTTATAGCACAATGGTATAATATTGACTAATGGAAGAAGAAAGAGATTAGAAATGAAGTAATATCCATAAATATAACTGATACATAAGAGAAGTTTACATGGTTTTTCAACGAGAGAGGCGAATGCCAGTGCACACATGTGTGTCAATTTCACATGACTTATGGACTTAAATATGAGGTAAAATATTTTAAATTCTTGGAAGATGTAAAAGATTATCTGACATGAGTTTTCACAACAAAAAAAGTAAAAGCACAAAAGCTACGAATAAAATTCTGATTATATGAACTCTGAAAATAAAAATCTTTTGTTCATCAAAAACTGATGTAAGACCATAGGAAAGATAGTTTCACCACATAAAACTGAGGGTCAGTCAACATAACATGTAAAGGCCTCCTACAAATAAATAGAGGATACGAGAATTTAAAAAATGCTAAAAGTCATAAAGATGCATTTTATAGAAGGGAAAGATGGTTAAGTCCAAAGATATACTAATCTTTATTGGTAGGGAAATGATCAAATACTGTCTCACACTGACAAAAAATAAAGGGTCTTACAATATCAAATACAGAAGGGCATGTTTTTCAATAGTCATTCTTACATATTTTCACAGGAATGTAAAATGATGCGTTTCTTTGGTAAAGTATTTGATATTATCAATAAAAGTAAAATCTTTACTTCAGAAATGCAGCCAGAGAAGAGAACAGGGTTGTGGAGGGCATCTGCTCACCGTCTAGCAGAGCAGGTATTTAATGACACTGTGGATGCTCGGTAGGAATTAGTCCACTTCATGATCAGAAAAATATCACTGGCAATGGCAGGTAATACTTATATAAATCCAGAAAAGTAACCTCCACATATATAGTTATAAAATATTTGAAAGACCTAAATCTATACCCAAGCTGTGGTTTGTACAGAATCATAGAAGTAATAATGTTTCTTAAGGAGAAATATAGCAAAATGAATCTAGGTTTTGGTCAAGTCTCCTAGATGTTGTCTTTAGAAATTTCTGAAAGAGGGTGTTTGTGACTTGAATAAACCGAGTAACTGGATTCCAGGTTGTATCAAGGTCCAAACTAATGCTTTAAGAAAGATGGACCACCACCTCTATGGTTTATCTTACAAGGGTACAAGTGAATCTTTCTAAAAGCAGAGTATGAATGTCTTAACTTAATGACTAAGAGAATGACATGAAGGTTATGTTAACGAGTTTGATGAGAGTATTTCAAAATGTATATGAAAACAACACACTGTACCCCATGATTGCATTAATGTACATAGTTATGCTATAAGAAATAAAAAAAAGAAAGAAAGAAAGAAAGAAAGAATGGGAAGAAAGTATCCAATGTACTCAATACCAATATGAAACTAATATCTGGCTCAGCACCTGTGGCTCAAGGGGCTAAGGCACCAGCCACATACACCTAAGGTGGCGGGTTCAAATCCAGCCCAGGCCCACCAAACAACAATGACAGCTGCAACGAAAAAATAGCTGGGCGTTGTGGTGGGTGCCTGTGATCCCAGCTACTTGGGAGGCTGAGGCAAGAGACTCTCTTGAGCCCAGGAGTTGGAGGTTGCTGTGAGCTGTGATGCCATGGCACTCAACCCAGGGGGACAGCTTGAGGCTCTGTCTCAAAAAAAAAAAAAAAAAAGAAACTATTATCTAAACAACTACATGAAAAAAATAAAATAAAATAATAAACAACTATATGCCCACATGAATGATAAAACACAAATATAGTCTAGCAAGGGGAAGGGGGGGAAGGAAGGTAATTGGCAGAATCTCACAACGTGAGGGTGTTCAGCACGTCCCTTGGGTGAAAGGCTCAACCACAACCTGGATTTTACCTTAGAATTGAACAATGTAATCTAAAAATTTGTATCCTCATATTAATTTGAAATCTTTTAAAAAGTTTAAAAAAAGAAAACAAGCAACCCAATAAATAAAGTGCAAAAGATCCTAAAAAAACAAACCAAAAAAACCCCACTAATGAGTTTGTAGGAGGCCCCACTGGGGTAGAAGAGATTACAGCAGCAGCCTTGGCATTTAAGGCAGCCACGTAGAGGAGCAATCCTTTTCCAGGCACAGAACAGCTTGTCCTCACAGGGCAGACAATATCAGTGCCCAGTAAATACACATCTATATAAAGTTCAGTAAACACACAGGTGTAATAGCTTAAGTTTTATGTCTAACTATAATTTTAAAAACACATTTCAGACTGAGTACTTCTGAGAAATGATTGCATTTTAAAAGATGTTTGAACTTAATACAGTCTTCAGGATTCTATCTCATAAATCCAAGGAAGAAATGCCATTTTTGCCTCAAGTGCTGAATTGGCTTTGAACTTCACATGTTACAGAATATTCTGCTTTGGGTTATGTTTATAAATGTGAACATCCTTGGCACCCTTTATTAACATTTCTCCAATGTCTTACGGTCTCCTCTTTTCTCTCCCCAAACCTCTTCCTTGACACCTCCACATCTGATGACAAAATTGGTATATTTTGTCTTATTTTTCCCTGAATGTCTGCTTTTGTTAGTCGGTCCAACAAAAATATGACTCTGTTAGAACAGTTAAGTCACTAAAAACCCTTCATCAATTTAAAATAAAAACGCTTGTATTTTAATTTGGGAAGGGCTTTCATCGTAAAATTATAGGGAAGTAAAGGAACTTCAAAAATGTAAAAGAGCAATAACTTTACAGAACACGGATCTCTTACCAGATGTAGTACAGCAGTCTGACTCAGCTTGCAGGGTACAGAGCCCATTTTCTTTTCCTCTTCCCTGACTCTTCAGCTTGGATGGAAGAAACATGCCTTAGGTTTCAACTCCCAGAAGTTTGAGGTTGTCACTTCAGCAGAACTCTCCAGGCTTTTAGCCTAGTGATTTGGCTGCTGGTATTTAATCTAGGTTGTGGAAACCGTAGGCCATCCCCTGCAATCTTGAGTTACTGTGTACATCAGATCCCATGTCTCTTTTGTTGAACACAGTTACTCATGCCTGGAAAGGGGACACCCTTCCTTGACCTTGCCTGTACAGTGACCATGAGCTCCTCAGCCATCTCTTCCCGGCCTCTGTTTTTGTAAAGCAAAATCAAGAGCCTATTGGCCTGACACGCCTGTGCCCCATGAATAACCACTCTCTGATTCAGGTACCAGTTCTCTGATGACTCATTTTCAACCGACCCTTGATTCAGGCAATGACTCCTGACGTTTTATAAACTATGACTTTGTAAAACCAGACTTGCTTTTCAGAGGTAGATTTAATTTTCAACAATGGAGAAGATGAGTCATTACATCTCAGGGGCCCTTGGGACAGGGAGAAAGAAGGACTCATCTCCATGGCTCCTTGGATCCCTATATTTGCCTCAAAGCAGTAGCCTATAGTAATCCATTCTATAAATCCCACATAGTCACTAAGTCTCCATGTAAAATGGGTAGAGGGTAAGAAGAATATATATATTTTATATATATGTAATATATAAAATACGTATGTATACATATACACAATACAGAGGTAAAAGGGTCAAAGAAATTATAATGGGACATGGTGAGAATGTGTGTGACTGCTTCAGATTTCTGATTTTAATTACAGATTTGCATTTCAAGGTCTTTGAGAATTGGCTTTCTACCAATTACCAAAAGGCTCATTATCTAATCTCTAAAGAAGAATAACATTGAAAATTTTTTAAGTTACCTTGCTTTATCCCTATCGTCTTTTTACATTCTGTAGATTCTAAGTTGATTTAGAGTTGATAACAAACACTTGACATTCCACTACATTTGATAATATCAGTAGAGGAATGTTCTGAAACAAGATGCTTGCTGGGAGGGCTACTGATTTCCTATATTTTTTTAAGTTTTCTTATCTTGTTTTAGTAAATACAATATTAAAATACCATGCATTTTGTGCTTTGGGGATTAGGGTAGAGAGCTTTCCTTTTCCATTAACCTACATAATGACAAATTTAATTCACTGCTATTTACAAAGCACTGTTCCGGGTACCCTGTGAATTACAGATTTTTCATATACCATATGACAACACCATTATGGACTGGAAGTGGTGGTTCACACCTGTAATCCTAATATTTTGGGTGGCTGAGGCAGGAAGATTGCACAAGGTCAAGATTTTTAGACCAGTCTGGGCAACATAGCAAGATGATATCTCCATAAAAATGCAAAAAAAATTAGCCAGCCATGTTGACACATACTTGTGGTCTCAGATACTCAGAAGGCTGAGGCAGGAGGATCACTTGAGCCCAGGAGTTTGAGGTTGCAGTGAGTTATGTTGATGCCACTGCACCCTAGCACAGGCAACAGAGCAAGACTCTTTCTCAAAAAAAAAAAAGTATATATATAGATATATACATACATATAATAACACAATTATGATTACAACTTATTTTTATTGAGCATTTACATTTTCCAGGCTTTGCACTAAGGGTTTACATGGATTATTAACCTGTTCAGTTGAATATTACATGTTCTATCCCTCATTAACCCAGAAAAGTATTACTTTATCTCCACTTTATGAAGCTTAGAGATGCTGACCAACTTTTCCAACATGTCACGGATAGCAAGGAGCAGAAAAGAGATTCTTCTCCTCCCAGAGCCTGTGCGCTCACACTCTACTGCAGCTCTGCTCCCTCTTTTCAAAGGTACAGCAACTAATGAGGGGAGTAGTATAAGGATCAAAGGGAAAATAGAATAAATACTGCATAAGCTTTTAAAAATGCATATAAGTCCTTACAGAAGTAAAGGATTACATGCGTATTTGTAAAAGGGATACTCACGGGTAATATCTTATGACTCCTGTGGTGTTAATTTATATGACTGTTTAACCCATGCTGTTGTTTAGCGTTTTGCATGTTTATGAATCTCTTCCTTGGCTACATTCAGATCTTATTGATGGCAGAGACTGGGTTTTCTATTTTGAGAATCTGTTCTAAAACAGCTAGCACAATGACACACACATAGTAAGTGCTTTGTAAATACTCCGTGTTTGTGGAGTGACTGAATGAGGGAATTACAAGCAGTTAAGGTAGAACACAGCTGTGTGGCATGGCTGTCCAAGGGAGTAGCAATATCTTAAGTGAGGGAACAAAAGCCTGGGTAAGACAGATGAGGGAAAAGGAATAGATTCAGAAAATAGTCTATAAAATAGGCAACAGTTACAGAGTGTTTACCACTGGAAGTACTTTAGAGGCATTAAGCCCTTTACTTTTCACAATAACAATTCCATAGGGTGGGTACTATTATCATCCCTACTTTATAGATGAAATACAAATACATAAATAATTTACCATCACCCTGCCAGTTCTTCAATTTTATTTTACCCTTGTCCATATACGTGTAGGGGATCCAAGGATAGTTTGAGCATCCACATAGATGTTAAGAATAAAGGAGAACTAAGATTTAAAAGTTACAACAAGATTCTTTGATTAAAATATTAGCAAGTGACAGCATGGCCCCATACTGGGAGAAAGCTGGATAGGAAAGTCATAGAAGAAAAATATTTTGCTATTTTTCCCACATTCAGCTTGAGTGGCCCACAGAGTCATTTTAGGAAAGAAAGACCACAAGAAGCAGACCTCAGGGAGAGTTTAACAACAACAACAGGCCTTTGTGTAATTCCCAACATAATGGGAATTATGTTTACTGAGGTAATTGACATAAATTCTAAGCTCACTGGCTGACCTCATGGGTAATTCTCCCATACACCCAAAAAAAATGTGGCAAATTGTTTCATTGTTTTCACTGTTCTATAAAGTTGTTGTGTTTCTTTATTTGGAAAGGAGAAAACTGACGCTCAGAGTTTCAAGGATTTATCCAAGTTCTCGTGTCTAATTAGATACACAAATAGGTCAAAGCCCAATCAATCTTCTGGCTCCTTCTTGTCAGGTAGATTTTAGTCTAAAGGAAACGCAATCATAGCAGCCTTCCCTGTCTGGCAGAATAAACTCAAATCTCCCCACCCATTAATCTTTATCTCAACCATATTTGTTGCCTGCAATAAAGCACATACATTCTGGAAGCTTCTCTGTACATTTCATTTTACTATTTGCTATCACTAAATCATAAGCTCTAAGAAAGTAGCATCTAGCATCTGTCTTGATCTCTGATCTTTACATACACAAGTAGTAGGCTCTCAATCAAGGTGTGTTGCAGAAATGAATGAAACCCAAATCCCCAAAGCCCCAGTGAGAGGACGCCATGCTTTAAAAAGCGCAGCACACAGGAACAATGGATTTGTGTGTTTCTTCCTCTTCCCACTGTTCTTACTCCAAGATAACTGCTAATTTACAAGAGTTAGTGTGGGCAGGGAATGAAAGAAAACCGGAATTAACTGAAGAACTTTACAGGAAACTCTTCCCCACAGTAAAAAGTGGTTTGGGATTGAGTAACACTGGAGAATATTGTAGGGTAGCTAAAGAAAAGGAGAAAACAAATCAAATTGCAGCAGTAAAGGTCGTTTACTTCTAACCTAAGTTCATGCAGAATTTATTAATTCATTATTACTAGAATCTACTTGAAACACAGACTTTGAAAAAAATTCACACTAAATGTAACATCGTCATAGTTCCCCACATCCTGTGTTCTTTAAAAAAAAAAAATGTTTTTACTGAGTAAAAATCAAGCAAATCTACATTGTGTACACATTGTTTCTGTAATTGAACCTTCCACATCTCAAGGTGAATCAGTTCTGGTTTGCTTGCTTAGTTAGTGACCTGTCCTCGCCCCGGATAGCATCCACAGTATACAGGATCTTTCTTTAAACATTTGAAACATAGTTTTTACCTTGACCTTTGGGCATATATGGCCTTTCATTGGAAGATAACCTTGGGTGTTTGCATAAAAGATGAGCAAAGTGCAAGTAAAGGAGAGAGAATAGTCGGTGGCTTCTGTGACAGTCTCCCAGTTCTACTCAGCAGCTGGGTAAACTCAGACAAGAAATGCTGTGCTCCCGTCTATGAAATGACAAGGAGAATAATCCCTAATTCAGACTGTGATAAATCATGCCTGGCAAATAGCAATTGCTCAAAATTTGACTATCTTATCATATAACATTAGATCCCTGAAAAGCTGTCCAGCTGCTTTAAGGGGTGTTTAATCCCTTCAATCAACTTAGAGTGAATTCCTTGGGTCTTAAAGACACAAACCCCTCTTTTCAATAGCACGTGAATAAGAGATTATCTTTCTCCTGCTTCGGGTATATCAAAAAGCTTTATATTTCTAGCAGTTGAAATTTCCAGTTCAGTATATGGATAACCTTCAGGTGTGGGTTTCTCTCAGTACACACGATCAGCAGGAGACAGGAGATAATCTGATCATGTCTCTTGTGTTGTGAACAGTCTTCCACTGCTAGGACACCCCTGGATGTGTCCAGTCCAACAATGAGCAATCCAACCCCTCTTCATGGTTGCCCAAGAGATAGAGTAGGATAGAGGGAGTTGTATTTGGAATTAGCAACATAGTAGAATTTGGTTATGTCTATATGTTCAATTTACATTAAGTCAGGAGTAGAAAGCAAATGTGAGACATTGGTGCAACCATATGTCCCAGTTCTCCAACCTTCTGACGTCTTTATTTGCAAGTCCAGGTAGTGATAACATGAGCTTCCATAATTCCATATTCTGTGAGGATGTTCTTGAGCATCTCTCTCTCTGAGAAAGGCATATTCCTCAGGTCTGCGCCACCATGTTGGGTGGGACTCATCCCCTCAGCCGTCCGACTCCAGCCTCTGCAGATCACTTTGATAAGCTTTTCCTGGCCAGTATTGCCTGCCCTAATTTCTTCTCATAAGTGTCAACAGAGGCCTGTACTTTATCTTGAAAAGCAGAGCTAAAACCAAGCTATAGCATTTAACAACGTTTACTGAAGACTTAAGGCTATAGAGGAGAATGGAAATGAAATTTACCATTTCCAGATTGTGATCTCCTGGAGAGGCCATTAAATGCGAAGGAGGTGGGGATCAAGAGCCACGTATTTGCAATCCCTCTAACTTTTCTCTACCCACTTTAAAGCATAACTATCAGCCTTTAGACTCTTTACTCATCACGAAAAAATGGGACTTAATCCACCCTGTCATGAATGGGAGGTAGAGTCATACAACAGCATGGGAGCTATGGACCGGGGAGGAGGAGAGCAAGTAAGAAGGGGGTGAAGAAGGGGATGTGACCACAGTGTCACAATAACGTTGAACAAGTTGTTGAGAAGGAAAAAAAAGAAGAGCTTTATCTTAAAAATGAACAGACAAGGCGAGAGTCCTGGCTTCTCTGCTTACTGTCTGAGGAACCTCTGACGGGTTATTTTAATTCTGTGTTTTAGAGGGCACCCATGACACAAAAATATCTACAAAAACTAAACAGGTCACCACATTACCTAGACTTCTGCCTGGTGCCTCCTAGTAGACACACAATGCTTTATCCTCATCGTGACGGCTTGTGTCTCCTTTTAGCCTTCACCTGCCATCTCACTCAGGGCATCAATACCCTTCCTTTGTCATTGCCCTTCCTCCAAGTCCAAATCTCCAATTTTGTCTGGCATTCAAATACTGAAGAAACATTATTTGTGCCTGACCATAGACTAATCTGCACCCCAAAAGAAAGACAACTTAGTTATTAATGGGAAGCAGTTAAGTTCTTCATTAATCAATCAATCATGAAATAAGATTTCCACGTTTCTCCCTAAAGGGGTGTTTCCCTTGGGGCAGCAGGGGCAAAGAAGAGATAAACAAAAATAAATCAAATAAATCACACAGGGTGGCGCCTGTGGCTCAGTGGGTAGGGTGCCAGCCCCATATATCAAGAGTGGCAGGTTCAAACCCAGCCCCAGCCAAACTGCAACAAAAAAATAGCCAGGCATTGTGGCAGGCCTATAGTCCTAGCTACTGGGGAGGCTGAGGCAAGAGAATCACCTAAGCCCAAGAGTCGGAGGTTGCTGTGAGCTGTGATGCCACAGCACTCTACTCAGGGCTATAGAATGGGACTCTGTCTCCTCAAAAAAAATAAAAAATAAATCACACCAAAAAACGCCACTTATTAACTGAGAATATTCTATGGATCTTCTGTGATTGGAAATAATCGGGGTGGGGACCTACTTCAGATCACCTGGTTACGAATGCCTTCTCCGAAGAGATGGGAGACAAAGAATGAAAAGGAACTAGCCAGGCAAAGAGCAGAAAAACCATGACTCCTTGCAGGACAACATCCTCCTAGTGCGTGTTTTGGTGATCAGTATAGATACCTTTATGTAGAGAACATTGATTTCCTTGGAACCTCCCTTCCTGGACCTCTGAGATGAGTGACAGTCGGTTGTAGCCTAATCACATGTAATGCGTTTCAGCGTCACCAGTGATTGGTTTAAGGGAGGGTGTGTGAATATGTTTTGGCAAATGAGAACATAAGCATAACTGTAAGAGTAGAAGGCTTCTGTTCAGAGCATGGCCTCTTTTTAAAATGAGAAATTGAGAGGAGAGCTCCCTGTCACCACCCTTCCCTCTTCTTGCCTTCAATGCAGGTACATGAATGGAGCTGCGGCATCTGTTTTGAGACTATGAAGCAGAAAGTAAACATACCATGTATGGCTGAACAGATAAATAAAACAACATGTGTCCTGGATGGACTTCCTGAGTCACACTGTACAGCCCTAAAACCAGCTGCTAGCTAATGTGAGAAAAACGAAACACTATTTGCTTAAGTAATTGTTAGATTTTTCTGTTATTTGCAGCTCAAAGCACTCTTAAAAGATGCAGCAAAACAGTGGCATGATCTTATTTTTCAAGAAAATGCTTCTTAAGGAGGATCCTGCTATTCTTAGATCTTTTAATATTCTTGTGCTGTATGGAGAATTAGAATAGTAAGAGGATATTCTTGTAAATTCTCTATGATGGTACAGTTTGAGTCGTAAATGCATAATCACATAGACTTACCAAATAAATGCAAAGGGAGCTTTTTCACTTCAAGATAAGAGGAAAGGTTCAGGACCTGTGGCTCAAGTGGCTAAGGTGCCAGCCACATATACCTAAGGTGACAGGTTCGAATCCAGCCCAGGCCCTCCAAAACAACAATGATGGCTGCAACCAAAAAATAGCCAGGCGCTATGGCAGGCGCCTGTGGTCCCAGCTACTTGGGAGGCTGAGGCAGGAGACTCGCTTGAGCCCAGGAGTTGGAGGTTGCTGTGAGCTGTGATGCCACAGCACTCTAACCAGGGGGACAGCTTGAGGCTCTGTTTAAAAAAAAAAAAAGAACACTGAAGAGTATAGGCATACGTGGCACATTTCCTAAACTGATCAAAGCTATCTATGACAAACCCACAGTTAATATTTTACTGAATGAGTAAAACTGAAAGCTTTTCCTCTTAGAACTAGAACCAGACTAGGTTGTCCTCTGTCACCATTACTATTCAACATAGTGCTGGAAGTTCTAGCCAATACAATTAGGTAAGACAAGGAAATAAAGGGCATCCAAATGGGAGCAGAGGAGGTCAAACTCTCCCTCTTTGCTGACGATATGATCTTATACTTAAAGAACCTCAAAGATTCAACCACAAGACTCCTGGAAGTTATCAAAAAATACAGTAAGGTCTCAGGATATAAAATCAATGTCCACAAGTCAGTAGCCTTTATATACACCAATAACAGTCAGGATGACAGGCTAATTAAAGACACAACTCCCTTCACCATAGCTTCAAAGAAAATGAAATACCTAGGAATATACCTAACAAAGGAGGTGAAGGAACTCTATAAAGAAAATTATGAAACCCTAAGAAAGGAATTAGCAGAAGATATTAACAAATGGAAGAACATACCATGCTCATGACTGGGAAGAATCAACATTGTTAAAATGTCTATACTTCCAAAAGCAATCTACTGATTCAATGCCACCTCTATTAAAATAGCAACATCGGGGGCAGTGCCTGTGGTCAAAGGAGTAAGGCACCGGCCCCATATGCCGGAGGTGGTGAGTTCAAACCCAGCCCCGGCCAAAAACTGCAAACCACCCCCCCCCCAAAAAAAAAACCAACATTGTACTTTCAAGACTTGGAAAAATGATTCTGTATTTTGTATGGAACCAGAAAAAAAACCCATATAGCCAAGGCAGTTCTTAGTAATAAAAACAAAGCCGGGGGCATCAGCATGCCAGATTTTAGGCTGTACTACAAAGCCATAATGGTCAAGACAGCATGGTACTGGCACAAAAATAGAGACAGACATTTGGAATAGAACAGAAGACCAGGAAATGAAACTAACATCTTACGATTATGTAATCTTCAATAAACCAAACAAAAACATGCCTTGGGGAAAAGACTCCCTGTTCAATAAATGGTACTGGGAGAACTGGATATCCACATGTAAAAGACTGAAACTGGACCCACACCTTTCTCCACTCACAAAAATTGATTCAAGATGGATAAAGACTTAAATTTAAGGCATGAAAAAATAAAAATTGTCAAAGAAAGCAAAACAAACACTGGAAGATATCAGCCTGGGGAAAGACTTCATGAAGACTGCAGTGGCAATTGCAACAACAAAAATAAATAAATGGGACTTAATCTGAAAAACTTCTGTATAGCTAAGGAGACAACCACCAAAGCAAATAGACAACCTACACAATGGGAAAGGATATTTGCTTACTTTGAATCAGACAAAAGCTTGATAACTAGGATCTATAGAGAACTCAAATTAATACACATGAAAAAGGCCAACAATCCCATGTATCAATGGGCAAGAGACATGAATCGATCCTTCTCTAAAGACGACAGATGAATGGCTAACATATGAAAACATGCTCATCATCCCTAATTATTAGAGAAATGCAAATCAAAACCACCCTGAGATACCATCCAACCCCAGCGAGAATGGCCCACATTACAAAATCTCAAAACTGCAGATGCTGGTGTGGATGTGGAGTGAAGGGAACACTTTTACACTGCTGGTGGGACTGCAAACTAATACCACCTTTTTGGAAGGAAGTATGGAGAACCCTCAAAGGATTCAAACTAGACTTCCCATTTGATCCTGCAATCCCATTACTGTGCATCTACCCAGAAGGTAAGAAATCTATTTATCATAAGGACACTTGCACTAGACTGTTTATTGCAGCTCAATTTACAGTCGCCAAAATGTGAAAATAGCCTAAATGCCCACCAACTCAGGAATGGATTAACAATTCCATAGTACACCATGGAATACTATTCAGCCATTTAAAAAATGGGGACTTTATAGCCTTTGTATTAACATGAATGGAAGTGGAACACATTATTCTTAGTAAAGCATCACAAGAATGGAGAAGTATGAATCCTATGTACTCAATTAATGACAATTAATGACATAGTGGGGTGGGGGAAGGGGAGAGCAGAGAGAGGAAAGGAGGGAGGGGGTGGGGTCTTGGTGTGTGCCACACCTTTGGGGGGCAAGACACGATTGTAAGAGGGACTTTACCTAACAAATGCAATCATTGTAACCTGGTTTCTTGTACCCTCAATGAATTCCCAAGGGGAAAAAAAAAAGAAAAAAGAAACAGAGTGAGGATGATTTCAAGGAAGGGGTGATCAGCTGCTTACTTGAACTAAAGTTACTTTTTTTTTGTAGAGACAGAGTCTCACTTAATCACCTTAGGTAGAGTGCTGGCGTCACACAG
>CAUYQV010009516.1:0-32594 GCA_963574575.1 Galagoides demidoff
AGGCACCCGCCACAACGCCCGGCCATTTTTTGGTTGCAGCCATCATTGTTGTTTGGCGGGCCCGGGCTGGGGATTCGAACCCGCCACCTTAGGTGTACGTGGCTGGCGCCTTAGCCGATTGAGCCACAGGCGCCGAGCCACTTTATTATAATTTTATAAATATAGAGAAATGTAAGGGGTGGGTGAGGCATAGAAAAAAGACAGGAAGAATAGGGCACCAAAAAATAGCCATGTTTATTTTAAGGGAATACGGTTACACACAATTTTTATTTCTGTTGTACTTTTCTGTGTTTTCTCCATTTGTCACTGGAAAATAAGTTTTAGATTGATTTATTTGGGCCAAAATGACAACTCTGTTTTCTGAATAGGAGAAAAAAAAATACACTCACAATAGCACAAGTGAAAGAATATGGAATATTCTTCTCATGAAAGAACATGTAAGAATATCTCATAAAAGAATATGTATGGCGATACTATGTTACTCATTCGAAACTTTGCTTTATGAGATGACCTGGACAAAGAGTGAGTCTTCAGCAAAATTTTAGGGTAGTTATAAGACAATATATTTGGCTGCAGTAGAATGCATTAGGAATTTGTTAATAATATATCCTCTATGAATTTTAAAAAAAAAACAGATTTGTGAAAATGTAATTAGCTTCACAAGAAAAACAAAGTATAAAAGCAATCAGAGGTCTTCTTGATCCTTAGGAGAAAAGTGGATATGCTATTGTGTCCCCTGGAAGATCAGCTTAGAGGCTATTATGTCTAAGAAGCTACTGTGTCACAACTTGTTTGGGGACAGCTGAGCTGACAATGAGAGGCAAGTTGTCTCCCAGAGAGCCGCTAACTCCCCTGCGGAAATGCCAATGAGAGAGAGGGAAAAAAAAGAAAGAAGAAAAAAGAAATGCCTATGAGCTGTCAGATAGAGGCTGTTCTGGCACCAGCAATCTGCCAATCAAAAGCCAAATCTGTCATAACCCAGGTAGGCAGAAGTGAAGTAGTTACAACCTAAAATTCTCTAAATTCCAAGTTTTCTCCAACTCTACCTGATGATCACTGAAGGAAAATTGAGAATAGAAACAACATTGGGAAAAAGCAAAACCTCATGTGGAGGGCGGAATTGTGTCCCCTTAAAATCCGCGCGTTGAAATTCTAATCGCCATGACTTCAGAATGTGACTATATTTGAAGACAGGGTCTTTAAAGAGGTGATTAAATTCAAACGAGGTCCGATGGGAGGGCTTACCTCCATAGGACTGGTGTCCTTAACGAGAAGAGATTAGGACACAGACAACCAAGAGATGACAGTGTCAGGACACAGTGAGAAGGCAGCATGTGACTGCAAGCTAAGGAGAGAGACCTCAGAGGAACCCACACATACCAACACCTTGATCTTGGAGTTTTAGCCCAAAAAACTGTAAGAAATAAGTTTCCTTTTTTTTTTTTTTTTTTTTTTGCCAGGGCTGGGTTTGAACCTACCACCTCCAGTATATGGGGCCAGCGCCCTGCTCCTTTGAACCACAGGAACCACCCAGTAAGTTTCTATGATTTAACCCACCTGTCTGTGGTATCTTGTTATAGCAACCCTAGCATACTAATACAACTAGGAACCCTAAAATTTTTTAAAAGTTCCTGTAGTCTTTCTTTTAAAAGGAAAAAAACCTTATTTTGTAAAAAACAAAGTACATATCAAAGAAGAAAGGAATCTTAATGTATTAACTCTTACTAATGGCTTTTGGAAAACATCCTGGTTTCTTTAAGAATAAAATAGAAAAAAATACATTGTACACACAGATGTACAGACATCTAGAGGAAACATTTTATACTTATTAGAAAGTAATTTGTCCTCTCTTGCTTATAAAACTAGAGTGCTGTGATCCTTGCTGAATGCAAATGCTTATCCCCAGAGCCAGCTGAGACAGTCCCCAGGCAGAGCCACATAAGGGTCTCTGAAGCTTTTATTTGGAAAGGAAAAAGAGGTCTCATCATTCATTATCCCACTAGTGAGGGAATCTTTCCCAAAGTGTCCTTCAATAATGTGGATGACCCTGAAGAATATATAGGTGTCCAAAACACAGGGGATAGATTCATGAATTGCCAGAATTCCAGTTGTTGGAAAGTTTGTTTTATTATTTAGCTTAAACATATACCCAGCACTCCAAGTTTCCCCTTCAGATCTACACTGAAAATGTTTACCCATTCCTCATGTTCAGAGTCCTGGCTCTTAATGTCTACTGCCTAACCTTCTTTAAGCACACTGTCCTATGATTGTGTCTTACCTAGGATTTCCTCTGAAGTCCTCTAAAAAAAAAAGAAGGATGAGATCGAATTTTAGTATTACCACAGGGGGAGCTAAGCTGATCTGTTCCCCCAATGAAACTATATATTTATATATTATTAAGGTTTTATACATATAATACAGACTTGTGTGTATATACACAACTATACACACACACAAACACACTCTTAAACCTTCTGGAAATGGCCCTAATAGCAAACTAGCAGATAGCAAACAAAGAAGTATCTATTCAAGAAAATCTAAGAAAATTCTGTAAGAAAGGTAAGTCTGGTATATGCCTATGTTAAGAAAGAAAAAAAAAAAGACAATCAATAACTTTCCAACTTAAGACACTGGAAAAAGATCAAACTAAGCCTTAAGCCAGTAGATTAAAGGAAATAAAGGTCAGAGGAAAAGTTAATGAAACAGACAATTGGAAAACGATGGAGAAAGTCAATGAAACCAAAAGCTGATTCTTTGAAAAGATAAACAAAATTGGCAAACTTAAACTAGATTGGCCAAGGAAAAGAGAGAGACCACTCAAAAGAAACGGAAATGAAAGAGGGGATATTACTAACAACCTTACAAAAATTAAAAGGACGATAGAGAACACTGTGGTCAATTGTACACCAACAAATTGGATAAATTAGATTAAATGAACAAATACCTAAGGGATACAAACTGCAGAAACTGACTCAAGAAGAAACAGACAATATGAATAGACTTTATAACAAATAAAGAGACTAAATCAATAACCAAAAAACCTCCCAGAAAAAAAAAAAAAAAAGCCCTGGCCCAGATGCCTTCAAAAGTGAACTCTGTCAAACATTTAAATTACTAACTTTTGACAAGCTCTTCTAAAAAAATAAAAGAGGAGAGAATACTTATCAAGTCATGTTTTATGAGGGCAGTATTAACCTAAAACCAAACCCAGAAATAAAAACATCAAAACCAAACTCTAGACCAGTATCTCTTATGAACATACATGCAAAATGCCTTAACAAAATACTAAGAAATCAGATCCCGCAGCGTATTAAAATGACTATATACCACAACCAAAGTGGGACTTATCCCCAGAATGCAAGGTTGATTCAACATCTGAAAATCAATGAACTGAACATATTATATCGATATAATAAAAATCAAAAATTGCATAAAAGCATTTGATAATAACTAATGCTCGTTCATAATAAAAATACTCAACAAACTAGGAATAGAAGGGAACTTCCTCAACCTAGTAAGGGACACATACGAAGCACCCACAGCTGACATCATACTTAATAGTGAAAAACTAGATGCTTTTCTCCTAAGATCAGGAATGAGACAAAATTGCTTTCACTACTTCTAATCAACATTGTTCTGGAGGTTTTAGCCAGGGTAGTTAGACATAATGAAATTAAAAAATGAACTTAAATGACAAGTGTGGCTCTTAACAGAAGATGATCTCATACACGCCCACATAAGAGAAAAATTCATTCAATTTGTATCAGGGGGAGGGGGAATGAGGGGGTGATGGGTGTGCTCCCACTTAATGGGCATGATGTAAGGGAGCATGGCACACCTCTTGGGTGCAGGACACAACGAGAAGAGGGACTCTACCTACCTAACAAATGCAAACATTGTAACCTGGTGGTTTGTACCTTCACATCAACCTGAAAAATAAAGTAAAATAAAATTAAAAGTGTGGCTCTTAACAGAGAAAAGGAATAACCAGATTACACACAAAAGAGGGAGAAGAGAAAAGAGAAAGGGAAACAAAGATAATCGGCATACAGATTGGAAATGGCATTCGGCATTAGATACAGATGACATTATCTGATGGTATAAACAGAAAATCCTAAGGCATCCACTAAAAAAACAATTAGAACTAATAAACAAGTTTAATGAATTTGCAAGACACAAAACAAAAATTAATTTTATTTGTGTACATTTGCAAATGAATAATCAGAAAGTAACATGAAGAAAAAATTCCATTCACACCAGCATCAAAAAGACAAAAATACTTAGGAATTAATTTAATAAAAGAAATCCCAAACTTACACTCTGAAAGCTCCATAACATTGTTGACATTAAAGATCTAAATAAATGGGAAAACATTACATGTTCGTGTAGTGGAAGCCTGGACACTGAAGATGGCAGCACTCCCCAGACTGACCCACAGATTCAGTGCACTTCCTGTCAGACTCCTAGCTGACCCTGTACAGTTTGACCAGCTGATTATAAAATTCACATGGAATTTAATCAAGAAGAAGTAAATCAAAACCATAATGAGATACCACTGCATACCCACAAAGATGACTAATCAAAATGACATATAATAAATACTTGCAAAAATGTTAAGAAATGGGAACACTTCTATACTGCTAATGGGGGTGTGAAGTGGGGAAAAGACACTTTGGAAAGCAATCTGAGAATTCCTCAAACATAGAATGACCATTTGACCAAGTAATTCTGCTCCAAAGTATTTAGCCAAGAGAAATGAGAACACAATGTGCACACAAAAATGTGCGCACAAGTATGGAGAGCACCACTATTCACAGTGGGTATAAGAGAGGAACAGCCCAAACATCCACCAAACGATGGATAAAGATGTACCCAAATGTTAGGATATTTTTCAGCCATAAAAAGGAATGCCACACTGACACATGCGACAACTTACATGAACCTGAAAACTCCCCAACTGACCCCTCTGTAATTCCTATCACACCCCTGATTTTGTAGAATTTGACCAGCTGATTATAAAATGCATGTGGAATCTAATCAAGAAGAGGCAAATCAAAACCATAACAAGATACCGCTGCATGCCCCTCACTGAAGAAGAGAAACCCCTCACTGAAGTCCACACGTTATACAAATCCAATCTGTTCATGTGAACATCCAGGATAGGGAAACCTACAGAGACAGAAAGTGGGTTACCTAGTTAAGGGTGAAGGAAGGAAGAAGAGGGTGGTAGCCAAAGCTACAGAGTTGCTGAAAATATTCTAAAGTGGACTGTGGCGATAGTTGTAAGTTTCTTTGAATATACATGTATGTTTTTAAATCACTAAATTGTGCACTTTGTGCAAATCAGATGGTATGTGAATTATATCTAAAAAAGCTATCTTTTCTTAAAGAGAGGGAACATCTAAACATCAAAAGAGACCATTCTTAGTTTTAACCCAAATTTTCCTACGTGGGATTCAAATAGTATGTTGAGCAGTCATCTCAATTTAACCCCAAAACCAGGTATCCCCAAGCATTTGACTAGACCTGTAACGCTTAACTATGAATTTCTACCAGATTTACAATGCCCCATCCCTGCCATGTTTTAAGAACAGCCTGCTTTTGACGGGTTTTGTGGCACTTCCAATTCATAGGTAGGAGATCTGTCCTGGACTTTCAGCTCTGCTACTCAATCACACAACATTCCTGGGCCTCGGTTTCCTCATCTGTGCACCTGGGACACTAACCCTTGCCCTAACAAGTTCTCTGGTTTGTTAAGAGGATCAAATGAGATCAATGAAAAGCATTTGGAAAGGATGAACGCATTACAAAAACAAGATATTATTCCTTAGCATTCCCTTCAAGCAGCTTTAGCAACTACCCACCTGGGAAGAAGAGATTAAGCATACAAAGTAAAACCCAAACTCTACACAGTGCTTTCATTCAAATTCAAATAATGTTTTACATTAATTAGGCTTTGTAATTGAAAAACCAGCACATCGTTTGAATATTTCTATCAGTCCCATAGAGTGAGAAATGAAGTCACAGCCTTTATCAGAGGACTGAATGTTTTCCAAGCAACGTATCTCCTGGATGCAGAGCCCAAAACGTAATAAGAAGTGTTAAATACTATTTTTCCTTTTTTAGCATAATACTAGCGGCCCCTCCCCCAAGAAAAAGGTTTTTAAAATTAAAAAATAATCTCGATCAAACTTTGAGCAGACTCAGCATTATTTTTAACGCGTTTTCCCGGCTGGCAATGGATTTTAGGCTGCAATGCTCCAAGCAGAGGAAGCAAGTCCAAAAAGAAAAGAAAAAACACAAAAGCAAACAAGTGTGACGCATCAGTTGTAAGTAAGCGCTTTACCAAGGGAATTAAAAAAGAGTTCTGGCAGTCTCGCCTCCGGGCTTCTCCCTTGAAGGACTTGGCCGTTGATGCTGCTACATAAATTCGTAACAGGAGAGGGAACTAAGTTCTCAGATTATGATTCTCAGTATTAAAAATAATTATTTCCACGTTCCAAGTCATTTCACATATATTATCCCTTCTGAGCTTCACAACATGAGAGAAGCAATGTTTTTTCAGCTCATGAATCGTAAAACCGAAAATAGTACCTAACACCCCCACTCTTCACCCCTGTGTACCATCCCGGGCCTGCACGGGTGGCTGACGGCTCCTTCCCACATCCCTGCGCTTAGAGTCTCGACCAAAGCTGGCGTGGCTGCTGTCAGCCTGAATTTGATCTCTGGGTCCAGCAGTCCCCTTTTAGAGTTCCTTTGAAAGCAGCTCAAGGCTGTCAAAAGAATTTACCATTTGTTCTAGACAACACTTGACAAGAGACCACTGACATTCCCTCCCCCTTTCTTGGAACATTTCCTAAAAACAAAAAACTTCAAATTGTAAATCATCCCTTTGTCCCTTTGAGAGACAGATGGTCCCTGACTTAACAATGGTTGGACGTGCAATTTTTCGATTTTGCAATGATGTGAAAGCCATTCACATTCAGTAGAAACCATACTTCAAATGCCCACACAACCGTGCTGTTTTTCACGTCAGTGTAGTGTTCAATCAATTACATAAGATATTCAGCACTTTATTATAAATCAGGCTTTGTGAGATGATTTACCCAATTGTAGGCTAACATCAGTGTTCTGAGCATTTTTGAGGTACCCTATCTGATGATCAGTGTATGATCCCGTCTGATGAACTTACAATATTTTCAATGCAGACCCATCATGAGTCAAGGAACCTCTGTATATATGTATGTCTCTCCAATAACTTAGCTGTATCTTACTCAAGGACCTGAAAGTTAGTCCTATGAACCCAATTGTCTAGAAGAAACAGGGCCTCTGTCTCGTGGAGTATAGAATCCTAACTTCAATAATTTCCAGCTGGCAAACAGCTGAAATGTCCCATTTACATTGACTAAACTCCCTGCCTGCTTTTCCTAATTTTTCACTGCCCCAATTCTCCTGAGCTCCTACTTGCTGCCACCCCATTCTCCCTCATTTCCCCTTTAAAACACCCAGTCACCTCTGCACAAATTGGAATGGAGCTTATCTCTTTCCCCTGTGGTCAGTGTTTCCTGAAAAAAAAAAAAAACATGTTTTCAGCACTTTTAACTAATGGCCAGCTTTGTTTATCTTTGACAATGTTCTCTCACACACACATACAGGAAGATGTGACCTGATCCTGACAGCTTGTCCTCTCCACTGTGTGTTGAATGGACCCCCAGTTGCCACCTCTGCTCTTCCTCCCCGTATTCCCCCCACTCGCACTCCCCTAGTCTTTAAGTTTGTCTTTATATCTCATATCTCTCTCTGCCTCCATGTGCCTCCCAGGCAAGCCATTCTGCATCTTCCTCCCAAAGCACAGGTTTCATCAGAACTTCCTTTCTTCAAAACATCTACAGTGTTAGAAAGCTAATTAGCATTCAGTGCCCTATACTGGCTGGTGTAAGCTTCAATTTTATTTCTATCTCTGAGCTAACCTGCCAAGGGGAGGCAGGGGCAGGACAAAGCAAGTGTTCCACAGATGTCCCCTAGGGCTCACTGAGGGACAGCCTGGAAGGAAAAGACACTCATGGAAAGCCTCAGCCCTACCTCAGCCATTGCCTAAAATGTTTCATCATAAAAGAGCCATTATCCTGAAACAATTCAGAATCTCAGCAAATCCTGCCTCATATAGGCCAGAATGTGTTGCTTTTCATCCTCACTCTACTCTTTGAGCTTAAAACAAAACAAAACAAACACTAAAATTAATGAAACAATCAGTATTTATTGAGTGCGTTCTCTGAACCAACCATCTTCCTAAATGCTTACCTGCATTTTCTCATTTCATCTTTATACCCTAACCATGAGGAAGGTACTGTTGTTGTTGTTGTTTTTGGAGGGGGGTGGTTTTTGTTTTTTGTTTTTTTGTTTTTTTGAGACAGAGTCTCACTATGTTACCCTTGGTAGAGTGCTGTGGCATCACAGCAACCTCAAACTCTTGAGCTTAAGTGATTGTCTTGCCTCAGCCTCCCAAGTAGCTGGGACTACAGGGGCCTGCCACAACCCTGGCTATTTTTTGTTGCAGTTGTCATTGCTGTTTAGCCAGGTTTGAACCCACCACTCTTGGTGTATGTGGCTGGCACCGTAACCGCTGTACTAAGGGCGCCGAGCCAAAGGTACTGTTTTTATTCCCATTTAACAGAGGAAGAAATTAATGTTTAACATAGATTTACATCTTATCCTTAAACACAAACACATAGGTGGCAAAATTGGGACATGAACCCAGATCCTGCTGCCCCCAGAACTTGAGTCTCTAACCACTACACGTGACAAGCACACAAAAGGTTTTACATACCTATTATCCAGGCTTATGGTCTTCAAGTCATTTCTCATAACATAGGCGACTGCATCTTCTTTGTCATCCTAGGCATTTTCCTCTAAATTTGGGCTAGCAAATTTAGAAGAAGTAAAAATAGCATCCCAAGGAAGGTCTGGGTAGGTCAGAGTGGAGAGGGACTGACACTTGTCTCATTCACTTAACATCAACATCATGGTCCTCTTAAACTTGTTATTCTTCTTTGTTTATTTAAAAGACTTGCTGGGGCAGCACCAGTGGCTTAAGGAGTAGGGCACCAGGCCCATATCCTGGAGGTGGCGTGTTCAAACCTGGCCCGGCCAAAACTGCAAAAATAAAATGTTATAAAAGACTTGCTCACCACTCCCTTTCAATGCACCAAAGTAGGTTTCATATAGATTAAAGAGATAAATATTTTCTGCAAAAAATCAAACAATGAGGGTGATGCCTGTGGCTCAAAGGAGTAGGGCACCAGCCCCATGTGCCAGGAGTGGCAGGTTCAAACCCAGCCCCAGCCAAAAAAAAAAATCGAATGGTGAAAAAAACAGGAGAAAACAAAGTGATGTATTGTTCAAAGCTCTGAAAGAAAGATCATCTTCTAAATCTAGTAGTAGCATAATTCTTAAGTTTTTTAATGTTACAAAGGAAATTGTTCAAGGATTTTGCTATACAAAATTAAAAACTTCTATACCTAAAAAGTGACTAAATAACTAAAATATGAACAAACAGAAGACAAAATCATGTTTGTAGGAAATATGACACAAATGCTCCTATTAAACAAAGACTATGCTAATAGATAAGAAAAACATTAAGGTAAGTGGGTAATGGCAGGAGATTTACAAAGGAGAAAATGTAACCTGTAAACTAACATATTGGGAAAAAGTCCCACCTCCCAAGAAACAAAAGTCTGTAAATAACAAGTCACCTGTTTTCACCTAATAATTAGCAAAATATTTTTAAAATATGTTTAATTCTGTCAAAGGATATGGCAAAAATCAGTCCTCTCCTACTTTTTCTAAAGGAAGTATAAATTCAAAGACTTATAGGAAGAAATACAGGGATAAATTTCACACATTTTTTAAAAGTCTTACAGTTTGACCACTTCTCGCTTCTGTAATAATACCAAATACAATAAAATGTGTAAGATAATTACAGTAGCTCAAATTGTAAGTATCCAAATTTTACAATCATAGAAGCATGTCTGTGTGATTTATGCTACCTTTGTTACGTCAACTTCATAAACCACTATTTTATAATGTAAAAGAGCATGTATATCCTTTCTAACATTAAAATATGTCAATTTTATAAAAAAGCAGAATTAATGTAAATACACTCTGATTACAGCTATGCACAAACATTCATCTGAACAATAGGTGGAGCTAGAAGTCATGAGAAGGATTTGTGAGTCAGAGCTGTAGTTTCATGACTACATGCAAAAACAATAACAAACGCCACTCAGCAAGATAGTGTCATAGGTAGGAACATAACTATGAGACACTGATATACCAAGATTATGAAACCCTACCAAGTTGTTTGTACAGTGCTGCCGACATTAAGTGCATGGTAGCAGGTTCACAAAGTTAATTGTCAGACCTCATATAATGACAACGCTACGGCCATTCCAGGAAGAGTTCCAAAATTGCTCTGAAGTATGGACTAGGTGCTAGCATCAGTGCATAGGTTCCCAAGGGGAGGACTTCAGAGGTGAACATGACGGTAATTCACCAACCAATGAAGTATGTGGCACTTTTCCTAAGATGAGTTCACCATATTAATTGTCAGACCTCCTACATGTACATACATAATTTATAATATTTGTCAATATTTCTCTCAAATTTTGGTTAATTATGCATTTTTTGTTAAAAAACTTTTTCTTATTAATATTGTTTGTTTAAAAAGTAGGAATAAAGATAAGTACAGAAAGAAATAGACACCATGGAATCTTACATCTAAATAATTCTATTGTCAACATCTTGATATATAACTTCCAGTACCTTTCAATAATAATAGCGATAATAATTTAATAATTGGCTTTTAGATATCATTTATTCTGTGGTACATACTCTTCAAAGTTCCTGATGTATACTAACTGAAGAATTACTCACTAAACATTATAAAACAGATTCTAGATTCTATCACAATCCTTCATCTTACGAATAAGAAAATTGAAGTATAAATAAGTACTTGGCTGAAGGTTACACAGTTAGATATGAGTAGAACTAAAATTTCAAAGATTTTAATCATTTTTATGTCATTATTTATTCTTTCACATCCCAGTTAATAATTGTATAGTAGAAGTTAATTAATGAGGAATGACTCATATTATTTTGGACCTTTTATAATTTTCCAGTTTTCTGACAGTGTAAAAATAATGGTAAGTATTTCTATGTCTATCCAGAAATAAATGTTTACACATCTGTAATCAGTTCCTTAGAATAAAATCCTTAAAAAAAATATTGCTAGTTTAAATAGTAGAAAACTTTTATTGCCTTTTGTATGAAAACGTCACATATTTGGCAAAAAAGATAACAACAGATTAAAGAAGTTAAGTGAATTCCAAAATGGATAAATTCAGGAAATCTTTATCAAGGTATATCATAGTTAAACTTCTGAAAACAAAGAAAAATACATAAAAGAAGTGAGAGATAAACAACACTTTACCTCTGGGAGAAAACAATTTTAATAAGAGCAGATTTCTCATTAGAATCTATGGAAGCCAAAATCTGGAGACACAATATTTTTCAATCACTGAAAGAAAAGAGCAGTCAGTTCATAATTGTATCTCTTGAAAATATCTTTCAAGAATGAAGGGGAGGCTCAGTGCCCGTAGCTCAGTGAGTAGGGCGCCGGTCACATAAACCGAGGCTAGAGGGTTTGAATCCGACCCAGGCCTGCTAAACAATAACAACTGCAACCAAAAAATAGCCAGGCATTGTGGCGGGCACCTGTAGTCCCAGCTACTTGGGAGACTGAGACAAGAGAATCACTTAAACCCAAGAGTTTGAGGTTGATATGGGCTGTGTCGCTATGGTACTATACTGAGGGCTACATAATGAGACTCTGTCTCAAAAAAAAAAAAAAGAAGGGAAGCCAACCCATGCTCAAATGAAGAAATACTAAGATACTTTGTCTTAGCAGACCTACCCTAAAACAATGACTAATAAAGTTCTCTAAGCAGAAAGAAAACATTAAAAGAAGGAATCTTGGAACTTCAGGGAGGAAGAAATATTTTAGCAAGAAAATGGCTGGATGAACTTGAAAAAGTTTTTCTCAAGTTTTCTAAATTATGTTTGATGGTAAGAAGCAAAACTTATACCGCTGTCTGATGTGATTCTAAATGTATAAAGAGGAAGTATTTAAGATAATTACATTATAAACAGGGAAAATAAAGGGATGGTAACACAGGTAAGATATCAACACTCATTTGAACTGGTAAAATAATGGCATTAATACACTGTAATAATTCATGCATATATAATAAAACACCTACCATAACCACAAAAAAAGCATATAAGTAGATATATTTTAAATACGACCCATATGCTGAGTGCAGTGGCTCACACCTGTAATTCTAGCATTTGGAGAGGCTGAACCAAGAGGAGTGCTTGAGGCCAGAAGATTAAGACTAAACTGGGAAATACAGAAAGACCCCAATTTTACAAAATATTTAAAAATTAACCTGGCATGATAATGTACATCTATAGTCAGAGCTACTCGGGAGGCTGATCCAGGAGGATTACTTGGCTCCAGGAATCTAAGGGTACAGTGACCTATGATGATTACACCACTGCACTCCTGCTGGGTGACACAGCAAAACCTATCTCTTTAAAAAATTATTTTTAACTATCCATAAATAAAAATAAATTCTAAAAAATATTAAAGTAACCTATAGAAAGTCAAGAAAAGTAAAAAAAAAGAGGATCATTTGAGCCCTAGTAGGTCAATAATTACATAAAACATAAATGGTCTAAATACAGCAATTAAAAGACAGAGTGGATATAAAAATATGACCCATCTATATGCTATCTACAAGAAATTCATTTCAAATATAATGGTGTAGGAATGTTGGAAGTAAAAGTATGGGAAATTAAATTATGCAAACCTTAATAAAAAGAAAGCAGGCACAGCTATATCAGTATCAGAGAAGATAAACTTCAGACCAAAGAAAAGAACCAGATGAAAGAGGAACATTACATGATGATAAAAAGGTCACACTATCACGAAGGCATTGTAATCCTAATGTGCATGCATCAAACGTCAAAGTAATAGGTGAAGTAAAAACTGATAGAACTAAAAGGACAATAAACAAATTCAGAATGGTTGGAAACTTTAACATGCCCTTTGCAACAATTGAATAGCTAGACCAAAAAAAAAAAAATCAAAGGGGAATATAAAAAAATTCAACGCCACCATCCACTAACAGGATCTAATCAACATTTATAGCCCATACACCACAGAACAGCAGAATTTACAATATTTTTAAGTGCACACAACACATGTGCCAAGATAGGCCATAATCTGGGCCATAAAACAAACCTCAAAAAGTTTAAAAGAATGTAAATCATACAAAGTGAGTTCTCCAATCATAATGGAGTCAAACAAGCAGTCAACAACTGAAAGATAACAGGAAAATCTCCAGACATCTGAAAACTAAGCAAGATACTTGTAAATAATCCCTGCATCTAAGGGAAATTTTAAAAATGCCTTGATCTGAAGGAAAATAAAAATACAGCTTAAGAAAATGTGTGAGACACAGCACTAGTAGAGCCAAGAGGAAAACACACAGCAGTGAATGAATATTTGTTTAAATAAAGAAAAGTCTCAGTTCAATAATCTAAGCTCCCACTTGAAGAACCTAGAAAAAGAAAAGCAAAATAAACCCAAAGCAAGCAAAGGGGGGAAATTAATAACAGAAATCAATAAAAATTGAAAATACACCCCTCAAATAGAAAAAAGGAACCAAATAAAAGTGAGTTTTATGGGTTATAGCATGTAAGTCCCATACATGTTTTTTGGTGGTTGTTTTCTTTTTGTTGTTGTTGTGTTTGAGCCTGGGTCTTGAGGCTGGAATGCAGTGGCATCATCACAGCTCACTGGAACCCAAACTTCAGGGCACAAGTGATCCTCCTACCTCAGCCTCCCAAAAGTAGCTGAGACCATAGGTGCATACCACCATGCCTGGGATAATTTTTCTATTTTTAGTAGAGATGGGATTCTGCTTTTGCTCAGGGCTGGTTTCAAACTGCTGGCCTCAAGTAATCCTCCCACCTTGGCCTCCCAGAATGCTAGGATTAGTTTCCTAAGTAAACAGATAATCACCAAACTCTGATAAGGGATGAGACAAAAAAATAGGATCACGTGACTTAAAGGAATGATGATAATCCAATTCCCTCTTGCGACTCAAGATGAATACTAGAATCAAACCGACCAAAAAGTGAACAGAATCTATCCCAATATTCAAAATTAGGAAAGGGTTATGCCCACATGTCATATACTTTAAAGAATTTCTGCTGAACATGTTGAAGATTGGAGCAGTTTAAATGAATTCACATTGGATGGTGTCCTGGTACATCCACAGAGGACTTCATGCAAAGACTAAGACACATTGTGACCAAAGGGATCGACCTCTCCAGTCCAGTGCATCAAAGGAAGGGAAGGGCAGGTGTGTGTGCACCTGTGTCTCTAGATGGGAACCTCCTGACTGGGAGACCACAGGAGATGGCAGGCACACTGTTTCTGAGTCATTTCATCAATGAGGGGCTTAACATCAGGCCTAGAAGTTATCACAAGGGCTTCTTGTTCCTTTTCTGAGTGGTATTTTCTTTTTTCTATCCACATTTTAACAGTAAATGTGATGAATGTTTACTTCTCTAAATATTGTGAAAGGAATAATTTATTTTGCTAAAGGAATGAAAACAACATAAACTCAAATCCAAACAAAAATGTTTTGCAACCAATGCTTTAAGAAAAAAAACGTTGAGAGATTTTAAAAATAAGCTTCCTATTTTTGAAGTGCAGGGTGGGAAAAAAGTGAGAAATGTAGGCTTCACCTCTCCACTTTCTTCTTCCAGGCCCCTCCAGACCTCCTGCCACCCAGGGTGGAAGAACAGAGGAGACCTTTCCTCCCCGGTGGGCAGTGCAGGTGGTCACACAGAGCGTAAGCTAGTGGTTCCATGATCGATGCCCAGGTCTCCCTTGGTCACCATGCCCACGCTGTGCTACACCCTCACTAAGGGAGATTTGGGCCAGGGTCCATGGTGAGCCACACAGAGCCATTGCTTTGCCCGGCACAGGTGACATTTTCAGGTTTGCCAAACACATGAAAGTTTTATCTGCCAACTGCTATTGGTCATGAGTGTCTGAATCTGATGTCCCCCTGGGAGCAATTCATACCTGTTTTATAGCTTTACTTCTGTGTCTTGTTTTTTAGAGAAATTATGTAGTGTCATCTCCATCCTATGAATGGACAAACTAAAGATAGAAAAATAGTTGATCCCACCTTTTGGCCTGTATCTATTCCTCTACTTAGATTTTCACTGTTAAAGCATAATTAATATGTTAATTATAAAAAAATTTAGGCATTAACACATTGGGGGTTATTTATAAAATAATCTATAAAATTGTGTGGTATGTGCCTGTTATTTATATTTCTTCTGACGTCTAAGATATTTGCAAAATAAAAAAAGTGTCCAACTTTGGGTGGCTCTGTGGCTCAAAGAGGTAGGGCACTGACCCCATATGCTGGAGGTGGTGGGTTCAAACCCAGCCCTGGCCAAAAAAAAAACTGCCAAAAAAAAAAAAAAAGTGTCCAACTTTGATGTTCCAATGCCAATCGCAATGCATTCTCACCTTTGGGTAAGTAGTTCTATTTTAGGAAGAACTGGACATATTGTACTTCGATTCTTTTAAAGCAGTGGTTCTCAACCTGTGGGTCGCAACCCACAGCAACCATATCAAAGGGCCGCAGCATTAGGAAAGTTGAAAACCACTGTTTTAAGGGGTGATGCAGCAGGCCATGACAAGTCACTTACGACTGTGACATTCAGACTTCAGTGGTAATTTTACAAAACCAGAGAAAAGAATGCCAACAGCCTTCCTTTAGCCTTATTATTCCTCCTACTTCTGTCAAAACTCAAACAGGAAGGAAAAAACTGGCCCCTATAAACCTTTGTCTGTCTTTTTAAAATCTTTCCTTTTTCCATCTGAAATAAAAATGTAACAACTTTTTTCATACAAATTAACCTGTAACTTGGTGGCTGCAGGACCTAGAAATATATAACTGTTCCCCAACCCTATAACCAAGAGACACTTTTCCAGTCTTTACACTCTGTCACCTCCAAGAGACTTAGGGGAAAAAATCTGAGAAGTTAACAACTCTGTATGTTAAATCAGACGATGGAGAACTCACCAACTTTCTTTCTCCTTCATTCTTACACCTTTAAATCCCTAGATCAATGAACCTAGGCTGTTTAGTGTTTTTTTAATAAGGACTTAAAGAATCAGTGTGGCAAAGAAAGATTTGGGGCCAGGACCCCTGGATTTGATTTATAGGTCAGTTATTAACAAGCTAACCTTGAAGGAACTATTTTTAACTCTTAAAATGTACCCTCCCTGCCTCTGAAAAGTAGGAAACTGAACATGGAAAAAGAAGCAGAATGTTGGTGTTTATTTTGGTGGGAGGGGATGCTGATCAGGTTGGTTTTATTTTAAACATTTACAACTTTACGGCACTACCTATTTGATTTGTCTCAAGATGTGCAGAAGTAGTTAGATAAGGCAATGCAAAAAAAAAGTTAAGGAGCAAAAGTAGCAAAGAAACATAACTCAAGATGCAAGAGTGGTTGTAATATAATAAACATGGAAAGAAAGAGGTTCAGATGCGCAAACATGCACATAGCTACGCACTTGTTAAAAGATAAATTATTTCCCAAAAAAACGAAGCATAAAATTTTATTTTGATTTTAATGCCAACACTTTTTTTTAAACTCTGCACATACGCAGCTAATTGCTGCCAGAGATCTCGGACAAACTGGACAAATAGGAAACGCAATAAATCTGTGATTGCTTCCTTCCCATGGGCCTCTGACAACACCACCCTGGTCCAACATCTGATCATCTTCTGTGACACTTCAGAACTTCTCTACCCTCATCCAGACTGGACTGTTGTGATGTAAATTTGGCATACCAACTTGGCTAGATTGTAATACCCAGATATTTGGTCAAAGAAGACTGGATGTTGTTGCTGTGAAGATATCTTTTAGACATGATTAATATTTATAGTTAGTGGACTTTGAGGAAAGCAGATTACAGTGCATGGCATGGATGGGCCTCCTCCGGTCAGTTGAAGGTCTTAAAGGAAAAAACTGAGGCCCCCGATGGAAGAGGGAATTCTGCCATCACACTGGAGTTGCAACACCAGCTCTTCCCTTCGTCCCTAGTCTGCCCTTTGCAGCCTACCCTTCAGATTCTGGACTTGCCAACCTCCAGAACTATGTAAGCCAATTCCACACTCATATCTGAACATCCAAAACACCCCACAAGACTGTTTCTCCTCCTCATCTGAATCCTCTTCTCAGGGGGCTCTGAGGTTTCACCTTCTCCAGCACAACCTCAGGAAATCCTTCTCAGTGCTTGAATTCCTTGAGGCTCAGATCTAGACCCTCTCTTTGCAGAGTTCATCTGTCCCCAAGGGACCTCACACACAAGCATGGTTTCCGTTACCATCCACATGCTGCTGGCTCCAGGCCAGACTTCTAGAAGGTCTGACTTCATATAGCCAACAGCTCTTCTAACAGCTCCACCTGGATATTCAAAGGTTATGATCTCATTTTTCTAGAAGAGAAGTCTTATTTTCTTTTTTTTTTTTTTAGAGACAGAGTCCCACTTTATTGTCCTCAGTAGAGTGCTATGGCGTCACAGCTCACAGCAACCTCCAACTCCTGGGCTTAGGCATTTCTCTTTCCTCAGCCTCCTAAGTAGTTGAGACTATAGGCGCCTGCCACAATGCCTGGCTATTCTTTTGTTGCAGTTTGACTGGAGCCAAGTTCAAACCTACCACCCTCAGTATACGGGGCTGGTGCCCTACACACTGAGCCACAGGCACTGCCCAAGAAGTCTCATTTTCTATGGGGAGAAGGAATGCAGCTGGGTGACATTTTGCTCCACTTTTATAAACAAGGGTGACTTCCTATTCATTGTTGCAATCTGAAGGCCAGTACAGTCCTTCTTTAACTTGAACAATGCTCCCCTGAAAATCTAGCCATTCCTATATGTTCCAGTGAGCCAAAGATGATCTGGAAATGAGCACCAAATCCAGCCTTCTCATGTACCTCCTTACCCGAGATATTAATAGGATTAAAACGTGTCTCCAGGCTCGGCATCTGTGGCTCAAGTGGCTAAGGCGCCAGCCACATACACCTAAGGTGGCAGGTTCGAATCCAGCCCCGGCCCACCAAACAACAATGACGGCTGCAACTGAAAAAAAATAGACAGGTGTTGTGGCAGGCGCCTGTGGTCCCAGCAACTTGGGAGGCAGAGGCAGGAGACTCGCTTGAGCCCAGGAGTTGGAGGTTGCTGTAAGCTATGCCACATCACTCTACCCAGGGGGACAGCTTGAGGCTCTATCTCAAAAAAAAAAAAGTTAAAACATGTCTCCAGCTGCCTGCACCACATTCTACACTTCCCTCTAGCCCAGTGTTTTTCAACCTTGTATATCTCATGACCCACTTGAACCTATATTTAAACTACTATGGCACACTTAAATTATGTTGACCAAAAAAAAGAATATACTTATTATGCTTTTAACTTCTCTTGAGAATAATTTAATTAACGATCTTTAAAATTTTCATAGTGCACCAGTATGCCATAAAATGCTGGTTGAAAATCACTGCTCTAGCCTCTCTCTGGTCATGACAATATTAGAAAGTTTCAACTACAAGCCCCATCCATTAATTCTCAGGAAGGATTTATTTTTGTATCTATAATAGTACCTCATAGTACCTCAGAAATCAGTCAGACTGCACTCAGTAAGATCTGGGCTACACTTTATCATGCAAACATTCATCAACATTCTGGCAAGTGCACAGCATCTTTTGATGGTAGCTTGTGTTCTATGCCATGCAATGGGATTCAGGATTCAGGGAGAACTCATTCATGAGAGTCATATGCCATCTGGAACTAGAAGTCCAAATTCGATTTCTAAAGAGTCTCCTCACTGTGGCATTCTCAGAGATAATAATTCTCCCAAATCTTTCAATCCCAGGTGCCTTTAAGGGTTCCCATTTTGCTGAACTCAGGAACATAGCTATCATTGGAAGCATTGGTGACTAGAACAACACTAACCACAAAGCACTGCCAGCAAGTGTTATAAGAAAAAAAGGAAACCAATGGTCTTTAGCCTTAAAATAGTTCCCTAACAAAGTCCAATAGCCTAATATTCCTTGCTTAGGTCTGCCTTCTGCTACAATCTTCCAGCCTAGGGCTGAGATATCTGCTGGCTGCATCTCCTTATTACCTTAACCTTCCAAAGCACTTCCACATTTTAAGGAACAAAGACCACGTGAGATGGTGATCCCCTTAGTACTTGTAAAGATATGAGAGTACCTGGTCTGGGCAGATGAGCAATCCCGATTGTGAGAGATACCAAACAGTGATGAATGTCTGTGGAGTCCCACATAAAGGGCCCAGGAACTGATCATGGGCACAGTCATAAATAGCAAGTCTTTATCTTCATGCTTTGGGACAACCTTGTTTTCCTGGGAAACCCACGAGCTGATGAAGATTTCCCACAAGTGATGTTAGCGTTTGGTTTCCATGTGCGATAGGAAAATAAGTTTTACTCTTAACTACAGCTTTCAAGTCCTTTTTCTCTCTAAGGCAGTGCTTTTCACTGGTGTCCTGCAGCACACCAGTGTGCCGTGAGGAGCTTAGGTGTGCTGTGAAGATTTTAAAGATTAGTAATGAAATTATTTTCAAAAGAAGTTCAAACTACAGTAAGCATATTCTCCCTTTTTTACTCATTTTTTTTTTGATCAACATAATTTAAGTGAGCCACAGACATTTAACTATAGGTTCAAGTGTGCTGTGAGATTTTTAAAAAAGGCTGCAAAACACTGCTCTAAGAAAATAGCTAGGTGTATTATGAAAATTAATCACTATATTGTTTTGGCCCAAAATAACCTTTTCTGGAGACAGTCACAAGGGTCTTCTCATCATATTTATATTCTTGCTTTTAGATTTAAAATGGTAGTTGTGGTTAAAAATTAAAATCCAAAATGTGAGTCTACAGTATGCTTCATGGTCTAGTCAACCCAAAGAATACTTGATTTATCAAACTTCATCACTGGGATTTCAGTTGAATGGTGTCTATGATGATGCCTTGATCTTCAAGCTTCTTAGCTTCTTGAACTTTTTTGGAGGGGGGAAATTCATTGGTATCATCTATTTTTTTTTAACCTCTCACCTTCCCAAAGGCAAAGAAAAGGCTCTGCTTAAAGCCTTACTACTCAAAGTATAATATGCAGAACAGCAACACCAGTTTCTTACAAATGCTACTCTCAGGGCCACTCCAGACCTGCTGAATCAGAAGTTCTTCTAATAAAAACCTCAGTGGTTCATGCTCTTGTGAAAGTTGGAGAAACACTGAACATTTTCTAGGTTTCTATGGGCAGTATCTGTAAAATGGGGATAAAGCCAAGCATGTCTATTATAGAACATGATGAAGTTCAAATGGGGAATGTGAGCTCGTTATCCAGATGAAGAGTATTAATACCAGTCAAGGGAGTAAGTACTTAGGAGGCTGTAGTACAGATGAAATGGGCACAGCACGGTGTTTGGTAAAATGTAAGACACAGCCACAGAATCCATCCCCCACTCATTCATTTTAAGTGTTTATTAAGCTCTTTGTAGATGCCAAGTGCAGACACCCCCCTGCTCTCACAGATGTGAGAGGTGATAACCAGAAAAGAGGCCCACAGTCAGAGGAATGCGTCAGGATGGTAGAGGCCCAATTCCATGCTGTAGACACCTCCATACACTCTGTAATCTCATCAAGAGATTAAAAAGGTGTTTCGTAAAATTGACTTTGTGCTTATCTTGAGTCGTAGATTTTTCCTTCCCTTTTCTGAGTCAGTGAATCCCATTTACGTTTAACTCTGCTACAGTGATTCGGAGACAACCATGTATCAATAATGCAAGCTAACACACAGTTCTGGGGAAATAAAATATCTATTATCCCTAGACACTTGCTCTGCTGTTATGATGCATGATGAGGCTAAAATCCATGATGCATGGCTCAGCTTTGGTTAATGAACATTTTCACAGAAGCAAGCACATCAGGCCTGCAAGCTGTGTAACACTCAGACACACTGAGTAGACACTGTGAGGTGTTGTGTCTTTCTTTTTTCCTTTTAGAAGCAAAAAGAAAAGCTCAATTTTTTTATTAAATCATATACACATAGATCATGAATACATTGATGCATATGTGGGGTACAATGTGTGAAAAGCTCAATTTTTGAGAAAGGGGGCTTTCTCAGATGGAGACCTCTTCATTGAATCATAGTCTTCAAAAAGCTGAAGGACCTAGGAGAAGGCTTAGTCCAAGAGGCATCAGTACAACGGCGGGGAGAAGAAAGGAGAAAAAAGCAGGGGAGGAGCACGGTACTGACAATGCGCTGCTGAAGGCAGGAAGGGAGTAGGTGCTCGGCCTCCGACTAGTCCGTCCACACTCTGGTACTTGGACTCTCGGATATGTTCCAACCCCTTTGCTTAATAGAAGGGAAAGGAAGTTCTCAGAGAATACGTTTCTAAATCTTCCACATCACTATAGAATTAAAAGGTATCCCAACTCCACTGGAAAAAGTTACCATCTCCTTAGGAAATAATTCCTGGTAGTAAAAACATGTCAGGTAGTGCCTATGGCCAGGGAAAGCAAGAACACCATGATCGGGGTGGCCAGGAGAAGATGTCAAGAGGTGGATTCTGCAAAAATGGACAAGCTGATTCTAAAATGCATATGGGCCCAGGAAACTAAAAGAATCTTGAAAAAGAAGAACAAAATTAGAGGATTCGCACTTTCCCATTTTAAAATTTACTGCAAAGCTACACTAATCAAGGCTGTGTTGCTGGCATAAGGATAGACATGTAGATCAACAGAATAGAATTGAGAGTTTACAAATAAACCCTCACACTTACGGACAATTGATGTTTGACAAGGATGCTAAAATATTTCAATGGGGCAAGAGAGGTCTTTTCAAAAAGTAGTTCTGGGGCAAGGGAATATCCACATGCTAAAGAATGAAATTGGACCTCTAATTCATATCAGTTAATTCAAAACAGCTTGCAGATGTAAACATGAGAACTACAACTATAAAAGTCTTAGAAGAAAACATAGGAGGAAATCTTCATAATCTTGGGTCAGGCAAAGGTTTCTTAGATACTACACTAAAAGCACAAGTGACAAAAGAAAAAGGCAATAAATTAAACTACATCAAAATTAAAATGTGTGTAGTAGTAATATAGAAATTCCAGACTAACTGCATCACAATATCTGGGGGGAAAGGAAAGAGAGGCTGTATAAAAATATGAAGTTCTAAGCCACACCTGCAAAGGGTATGGAAGAGCCGTACGTGTATATATATATATATATATATATATATATATTTTTTTTTTTTTTGCAGTTTTTGGCCAGGACTGGGTTTGAACCCGCCATCTCCAGCATATGGCCGGCGCCCTTCTCCTTTGAGCCACAGGTGCCACCCAGCCATACATACTTTTTTAAAGCTCCCTAAATGATATAGACCCTAATGTACAACTGCAGCTGGAAACTTCTGATCTGGAAATTTAAACAAAACATATAAAATAGAATGAAGAGGAAAATACAAGTGAATATCTTCTCATGTCAGCATAAGGTAACACTTTCAATACCTAAAAGCGAAGAAATAAGCTGGTTGTTGATTCACTGATCCCTGAAACACTTATTGGAACTATGAGGCATACGCATTTTTGTTGTTGTTGTTGTTGTTGTTGTTGTTGTTGTTGTTGTTGTTGCAGTTTAGCCAGAGCTGGGTTTGAATCCTCCACCCTCAGTATGTGGGGCCGGCCCCCTACTCACTGAACCACAGGCACTACCCTGAGGCATACGCACTTTGACTCCATGAAGTGTTTAAATTTCTGGATATCAAAAGTTAGCTTATACAATATTTTTTTTTAAAAAATGAATCATAGGAAACTATTTTCAATGTCTATGGAAAATAAAGATAACATTTTTAGTACATTTTTTTTTTAAGAGAAAGAGTCTCACTTTATAGCCCTCGGTAGAGTGCTGTAGCATCACAGCTCACAGCAACCTCCAACTCCTGGGCTCAGGTGATTCTCTTGCCTAAGCCTCCCAAGTAGCTACAGCTATAGCACAATGCCCGGCTATTTTTTTGTTGTAATTTGGCCAGGGCCAGGTTTGAACCCACCAGCCTAGGTATCTGGGGCCGGTGCCCTACTCACTGAGCCACAGTCACCACCCATCTTTAGTACATTTTTTAAAAACATCTTTTACAATTTACTGAGAAAAGGCAAGTAATAAAAATAAAAATAAGAAATTGATATAGATAGTCCAAAAACGAAAATAAATTCCTAAAATTAAGATGCAAGCATTTAAAAAAGTGTTTGACTTTTCTCATAGTCATACAAATGGAGACTATTTGATCAAATACTACATATGCCTATCAAAATATTAAATACAAGACCACACAGACTGGATACCCGAATAGGCAAGGGCACAGTTACAGGAGAGATTTCTTACAGGCTCTTGGCAGTTGAAATTGCCATATATGTAACCCTCATTCTCTTTGTCAGTTTAGGAGTTGTGTCTCAGTGGCTTACAACAATCAAGGTTTATTTTTCACTCATGGTAATTGTTGTTGTAGACTGGCCAGGGCATCGCTACACACATTTTTTCTTCCTGAGATCCAGGATGCTAAGAGGAATATGTTACTAGCCACAATAGAGGAACATGCAGGGCTGGAAACAGCAATGCTTCTCAAAGCTTCTACTTTGAGAAGTAGCACCTGCCACTGCTACTCATGTCCCATTGGCCAGGGCAAGTCATGTGTCTGGTGAATGGAATGGAAGAGCACACGGGGGAGTCTCTGGAGGAATGGACCAACAGAGGGATAACCCATTCTCTGAACAAATTATACAGTCTTCTAGAATTTGCTGTCTTAATCAGAAATGTTTACTTTCCTCCCTTTGTGTGAAAAATACACTCCCTCTGCCCCAAGGGAAGTATTTCCCAAAAGCCTGGCTAATTCATCCTGGCCTCAGACCCAAAGTCCAAGATCTTTGGTAGTTTCTGTATCTTGTCTAGACATGGTTTCCCTTGATATGGAGACTTCTGCATCAAGGAGATAAATTATCTCCACACACACGGGCATGCACACATACACACCCAGCACACACTGGTACAAGAGTGTTTGCAATCAAAGCAAACACTCCTATGTGGAAAGGGGAATAATGGGAGGTAATTTCTGTTACCAGTACATAATTTCTGAAATACAAACCAATACACACTGGTGCAAGAGTGTTTGCAATCAAAGCAAACACTCCTATGTGGAAAGGGGAATAATGGGAGGTAATTTCTATTACCAGTACATAATTTCTGAAATTTCTTTCTAAAAGAAAAGAACTTTTTAACATAAGTGACTGTTTTTCATGGCTGTGCAATCTTAAAAATCATCCCTATTCAATCGTCCTTGTTGTCTGTCTCTGAAGATAGAATTGGAGGATGTGTCCATCTTACAGGCTGGGCAGGTATTTCTTATAGAAGGTTGGAGAGCCTTAGGGCTGCTTTAAGAATTAAGTAGTCTCAGTCTCTTTAATCTGTGCTGATGTCTCTTTTGGCTATAAGACTTTCAAAAGCATAGTTTTTATCATTTGATTCCATCAATAAATCATGGAAGTAGTGCCCACAATTGTTTCTGAGACATGCCAAAGCACTCCTGAGCTTTGTGTTATACAAGTTATAAATGAAAATCAATTGTATCTTCCACCCATACGAATCCTGGAATTTCCAGACTCTCTGTATTCCCTTTCAATTCTGCTTGTATACTGGCCAATTCTTTTCTGAACTAATCTCATTCTTGTAGAACATTTCTGATAACAACCAATTCACACTACAAGCATTCTATTTGCTCACTATCTCATAAAACCACAAGTTCATTAGTTTGGGCACTGCCAGATAGTTGAGATTTCATTGCTGGTTTTGTTTTTATTAGGCAGCACCTCTTTTCTGGTGCCTGTTTCTTCCACATGGGCCAACTTTTTGCTAAGTGTTGCTACCGTAACTAACCCCCAAGTCCTATTGCCCTACTACAACAACCGGGTTTCATTTCTCATTCATATACATTCCTGCTACAGATCAGCTCTGGATGAGCTCCCTGTGTCTTCATCCTGGAGCCTGTGCTGAAGGAGCAGCCCTAGCTGAGTGAGACCTGCTGCTCTCACATCAGATGTAAGAAATAATGGCAGAAGCAGAAATGGCTTCTAAAGCCTTTGCTAGGAAAGCGAACACATCATTTATGCTCATGTTCCACTGGGCCAACGCAAGTCAGACAGCCATGCCTAACTTCAACAAGAGAACCAGTAACATCTTCCCATGGGAAAAGTACTGGGGACCCCTGTAGGCATGGGCCAAGTGTGGAGAGGAGGCAATAATTATATATTTCCAAAAAGTAGTACAGTGTTCCATACCTCTACCACAAATATGTGAGAATTTAAATAAGTAAAAAGGCCTCATACAGCTCCCTGGAACATAGGAGTTACTCAATAATGACAGTTTATCTCCTTTTTCATTTTCTCCTCTCCTTCCAGGATGTTGTTCATAGCATTTGTAACCAGTGGATGAGAACAATGAAATGGAGAAAGATAATAAAAATCATCATCAAAATGTTTCTTAATTTTCAGTGTGGAGGACATGTAGGAAAAGATCCCTATTGTGACTTAATTTGTCTATCATTATCTTGTGTAAGTTAAAGAATAGCCTGCCTTCTCTTCTGTCTCCTTTCAATAAATTCAATAAATAATTTGCTGTGTGTCTGTTTTAAATTCAGCACAGTAATGTAGGAAAACAGGTGTCATTAGGATTTTCTTTGGTCATTATTGTTGACAATCAAACACATTGTCCTCACTTAAAAGACTTTACCCTGAACTGATCTATGCCAGTGAAGAATGACTTTCAAGACTAACGTTCTAGCCATTATATGATTTAATTCCTGAATTGCGTTCCTTGAATTATGGACTATATGTTAGCCATCATCATGCCATGACCAAAATAACCAGATTTCTGTGGCTGTTTCTCTCTGTAAACATTTTGGTAGAGCTACCAATAAAAAAAGCCAGAAAAGAAACTGCTGAAGTGAAATATTTTTCCAAGGCAATGTTACTCACCTATTTATTTAAATTTTTTCTCTTTGCTGAGTTTGCATGGTATTTTTATGAAGTGACAAGACACTAATCCATTTCCTGCCTTTTTCTTCTACCATGTTACTCATCCACTGGGTGTAATCATGAGTAACCCGAGCAGGGAGGTTTCATTTCCTCTGCTCTCATCACTGCCTAAATAGTTCTTTCAAAAAAATAAAGCTTCCCTTAACAACTCATTTCCCTCGTTCCAAACAAAAACTAATTCAGGATTCAATTGTGATGACCATTTACCTTCCACCATGGACCTTCCAATAAACACAGTCTTGTAACCCAGTGATGTAGGTCACCACAGCTGGCTAAGCAGTGGGGAACAAAAGTTGAAGATGTTGGGACCAACTGGGAATTCTAGAAAATAATCTGACTGAAGAGCTGGGGGCTCACACATGGGCCTGGAGCTTCACATAAAATGACAGTGCTGAGAACTTGACCATGATGTCCTTTTGCCAGTGTGTCTCTCAGCCAATTGTGTGTGAGAGCCAGCTCATACCAGCTTGAAAAACTGGACTGATAAACTTTCAGAAATTTTGCAAAGCCGTTGTTAAATTGTTGGTAGCTTGAAATTGGCCATAATGGAGTATTTACACCAAGGTAAACACCAACTGGTAAATGCTACAAACCAAAGTTAGTGTTTTCAGAGAGCCATTTGTTAATGTTTATCAGCCCACCACTACTCAGGCTTTGGTTGCTGGAATTCTGTGGAAATGAGAACTCTGTAAACTCACCCACCAAGAAGTCTGCTTTCAGATTCTATTTAGAAAGCAACAGAAAACATTAAGAAAATATGACCATCATGACCCTGTTACTGAACATTAGCCACAAAGTCTATTCCAAATAAGCTCTGCATAAGGAGGAGTGCCCACAAGTCATTCATGACTGAAGAGCCAGGCCACTGTCAGAAGACATGAATGTTGGTTCTTATTCCTGCTATTTCCATTATCCACACTAAGCAAGAGAGTTTTAAAGGAGAATGAGAAAGGCAGGAACATGGAAAAGGCAAGACTGAAGCTTTACCCAATGCAGTCATGTAGGATGAGGGGAAGAGGTATGACCCACCCCCGCAGGATGCTTGCCTCTCTTGGGAATGGCACCATGCAAACAAAAAAGTCTCCCAGGTGGGAGCAAGACCAGTGTGACCTGTGAAAACAGGCACTCTCCAGAGGACTGCACTACCCTAGCGATTTTCATAGAACCTATTACTTGAAGGAGTGCTTTGCAGTTAATGCAAAAACAAACAAATAGAACTAAAATTCAAAAACAAAAGGGAAGAAGGGAAGGGAGAGAAGAGGGAGAAAAAAGAAGAAAGCAAAAAAAAAGAAGAAATTTTTTCAAAAGAAGAGAATAATGAAAAATAAATTGAAACTGAGGCTAAAACGGTTTTCTCATACATAAAATTTACAAAAAAGAAAAAGAAAAAAAAAAAGGTCAGCTTTCCAAAGTCTCCCTGAACTTAATCCACTGACTTTAAAATAAGTATACATCATAAATGTGAACTTAATAAAATGACTACTAATATATACTAATAAAATGTCACAGTGTATATAGTTTTTAATGTATTAAGGACTCATAAAAGATTTTGTTGGGGGGAAAAGTTTCAGGGCTAAAAAATAAGTTTTAAAACTACTTGGGGCTGGGTGTACCTGGACAGTTACTAATCAATGAACACAGTTTTGGTTAAGCAAGATAAATAAGCTCCTAAGATCTGCTTCTGACATTGTGCCTAGAGTCAGCGATAATGTACTGTGTGCTTAACAATTTGTTAGAGTAGATCTCATGTTAAGTGTTGTTACCACAATAAAAGAAAAGAAGTAAAAGAAAACTTAAAAAGAAAACGACTCAAGGAGATGAATTATTTATTGAGCAAATATTTGATTGTGAGCTATTACAAGACTCAAGGCTAACTCTATGAGTTTGTGGTGTGAACGTTGATCCTACAAATTACATTATTCCCATCATATCCAACCAAAACAAGAGTCAGGAGACCAGGGAGGGAAACACTCAGGAAACATATCAGTGCTCCAAGAACATAATTCTTCTCGGCAAGCCTGGCTATTGCAACTGCCTCTCATGACCTGAAACTAGCTTTGTCTAATAACTGTTGAAACAACCTGACTCCAACACTAGTTTCATCTGTCATCACTCACTGTCAGAGCTTGCCAGCTCCCCAAACCTTTACTAGTTAACAATGAACTTTTTTTCAAAACCATATACAATATTTCTCTTTTTTACGAAAACTCAAAACTTTTCTTTGTTCTTCAGATATAAGCAAAGACCACACATTCTGTGTGTATGCCCCAAATGGCAACTCTTTTTTCCCAAAGAAAACATTTCAAATTTAGAGATTCTTCTTTATATTTTATTTAATTTCAATAATAGCTAGTGAGATAATGTAAAACTTCTCCACAAGAAACTCAAAGCCAGACTTCCAGTCCAAGTTTTATGCTTTAAACTATCCCTTCTACACTCAAGAGAGCAATTCTACTTATATTTTTTCCCTGTATTTAAACAAAAAAAAAATTAAAATGATGTTACATTTAAAGAGAAAGGCAATTTCTCAACAGTGGACCAAAGGCAGAAAACAAATCAAATGCTAAGAAGGCACTGAAACCGTGACGTGACCTTGTTGGGGACAAATCAAAACTAGAAGTGGCTGAGAGTTCCACAGTAGGGAATGGGGATTCCAATCCCCACTCCAGTAGGGATTGCAGGAGAGAGCCATGTACCACACAAAACAGGACACAAATTGCCACTAAAATCAAACTGTGACCACCTCCTGTGGCTGCAACTTAAAGCATTGGCAACAGCAAGTCTGGGAAAGAGAAGAAGAATCCATTTACTATGTTTCCCCAAAAATAAGACCTACCTAAAAAATAAGCCCTATGCATTTGTTAAATATAAGCCCTACCCTGATAATAAAACCTAGTGATGGGCATGGCTATGCAGCATACCTGCATAGCCACACCATACGTTTTGGCGCGGAGAGGAACACATCCTCTGAAAATAAGCCCTAGTGTGTGTCTTCTTGAGAAAAAATAAATATAAGATAGTGTCTTATTTTCAGGCTTACAAGGTATGTAGGACCAACTTCTGGGTGTGCAATAGCTCTGACACCGACATGGGATGGGAGTGTTGTACCTGTGGTTCTATTTGAACACAAAACTGCTAGGCAAGGAGAAGTAAGTGCAGAGAGTGGGAGAACAAAAACCCCAAGTACATGGAAGAGTTAACAGCACAAAGGGTAGCCTACAAAGTCGCCAATAAGGGGAAACACTGAAAAAATGTAGAACAATTTCATAAAGACTTTAGGATAAGTATATTTTCTACAATTTGGCAATTTTAAATTGAGCTGCAATAAACAATCTAGTGCAAATATCCTTATGATAAAATGATTTTTTTTTTCTTCTGGGTAGATGTCCCGTAATGGGACTGAGGATCAAATGTGAGGTCTAGTTTGAGTTCTTTGAGGATTCTCCACATTTCCTTCCAAAAGAGTTGTCTTAGTTTGCAGTCCTACCAGCAGTGTCAAAGTGTTCCCTTCTCTCCACAACCACACCAGCATCTGCCATAGTGTGTGACAGATCTCTTGGGGGTGGGACACTATTAGTTGAGGGACTTGACCCAGCAAACACAAGCAGTATAACCTAGCTCACTGTACTGTCAATTATTCACCCAACAATAATTTTTTAAGTATATTTTAATATTCTGGAAGAGTTTCTGTACAAATGACATCAGCTAAGAACAAAAAAATTATGAAACAAAACAGAACACATCACCACAGACAAGGGACTGGAAGGAAAGGAAAAGGACCCTTTATTCTTGACTTGAAGTCCCACAGAAAACCTATTGTCTCTCCAGTCCAGCATGTAGATGAAACTGAGTCTCCCAGGTGTTACTCTATCCAGTGCTTCTGCAGAACAGCTCCATGACCACCAATGGATGATCTCACAAACTCTTGTCCAAATTTCACCCATTTTTTCATGAATAAAAAAACTTGAAAATCTTCACCTTTCTCCCCATAACATGGATGTTCCAAATATGAAAATGAATGAACACCACCTGATTCACACTCAAGATGATTCCTGTGAAGCCAACCCTGAGACAGGAATCATGAGCAAGTGGTTTATGACAGGTGTACTACTCCTAGGAGAACCAATAAAGAGTAAGGGAGCAGGATCAGAAAGAAGAAGCCACAGGCTAGGGTGAAGTTTCAGGTAGAGTCTCCACCTCAGCATGTCCCATAAAAGCTCTGAGATTTTCCCCCACTGAGGCAAGGAAAGTTGGGCTTTCATGCTTCCATACCAGTCAACTATTGGCATTAACTCGTGGGTATTTTCCTCTCTCTGTGTCTACAAGGAAGGCTTCCAGAAAATCACAAGTCTTGGTCAGTAGAAGTAAAAGCACCCAGAAGCCTGAGGAGGAAGTACAGAAAAGGCAAAAGCCATCTCAAGGGATTTAGGCAGAGTTCAAGCATTGTCTGCTATAGTTACCTTTTTTTGCCGCCAGCACCTAGGAGGTTTGTGACAATCTTAAGTTTCCAGAAGGTAAACTGGGCCAAGAAACAGAAGGAAAATACAATTCAGGGTATACACGTTCTGTTCACACGTGTAATAAATAAAAAATATGTTATGACAATAAAGCTCTAAATACAAATAAAAGTTCAAACAGAAACAAATTTCTTAGGTCTGGATAAACTACAGAACATATATTTGGTTCAAATTATCACCAAAACTATAACCTTCATAAGCAATCTCATTTATTTCTGAATTACCTGAAAATAGTGCAAAATTGGTTTTGGAGGCCACTGGTCATTTTAAAAAATGTAGGGATACGTAGTTCTTTATTTTATAAATATACTTCCAATAAAATACTTAAATAATTTAAAAATCTGACAAAATAACTTTAGTAAATGTGTTTCATTTGCTTAGAAAATTATTTATGATTTTTTAGTTAGGTGAGAAACTAGAGATCTATACAAGATAATTTGGCTTCTAATAATATTGATGCTGAAACCTGGGTGTACTGATAGGACCCCACAGCAAAGTGTCAAAGATCACAATGGAAATCGGGCAATGCTCCATGACTGGAAAAGTTCTGTCCATTCCAACCAACAGTCAAAATGATGTTGCCAACCTTTTTTATTATTGGGGATATTGTTCATTATGAATTTGTACCAACTGAACAGTTTACCAAGTTTACTATTTGGAAGTGCTGAAAAGGCTGCGTGGAAAAGTTACATGAAAATGATCTGAACTTTTCTCTAACAACTCATGGCTCTTGCATCACAACAATGTATCAGCTGACACAGCACCATCTGTGTGGGACTTTTTAGCCAGTAAACAAATAACTGTATTGGAGCACCCACCCTACTTACCTGATCTTGCCCCAGTGCCTTTTTCCTTTGCCAAAATGTAAAGAATATTGAAAGGAAGACATTTACATGACATTCAGGACAAAAAGGTTAATACAATGATAGCTCTGATGTCCATTCCAGAAAGAGTCCCAAAATTACATTGAAGGGTGAGCTAGGCACTGGTATTGGTTCATAGCTTCACAAAGGAAGTCCTTCAAAGGTGACAACAGTGATATTCAGCAGTGAGGTATGTAGCACTCTTTCTAGGATGAGTTCACAAACTTAATTATCAGAACTTGTATGTTAAAATTTAAGAGTAACCACTACAAGAAATAGACAACCAACATTAGCTTACCAAACTGAAGAAAGAATAAAAAAGAACTTAAAATTTTTTCTCAATTCCAGTGAAAGAAAAAAAGGAGATGAATCTTTTCTTTCACTGGAATTGAGAAAAAATTTTAAGGAGATGAATCCAAAAAGAGTATGGTAAGAAAAAACCAAAATAAAGGTAAACATTTCGAAAATGATGCAAAATATAAATGCATTAAATTTGTCAAGAAAAAGAGACATGATATACATATATGTATATATGTGTGTATATATATATTTCTCATCAGAAGCACACATAAAATAATATAACACAAAAGTCCAAAACCCAGTAGAAAACTATAAGCCGGCGAAGCCAAGATGGCGGACTGCAGCCAGCTTTTTGCAGAAGCTCCCGTCCAGAAGGAGGCTGAAAGGACAGAAGTTTAGCTACTTAGCTGATGGTCTGGAGCAGAGCCAAGAGAGAAGAATGAGGAGCAAACTTCAACCTTCCTGAGGCGAGCTGCGACCCCAAAAAGACAACCAAAAGGTACAGAAACCACCACCAAGCGGACGGGAGTCCCCTCCCCCACAACAAGGGCTCGCAGTTTACTCCATGCAAACAAGCGAGCAGAGTTCAAA
>CAUYQV010009521.1:0-29043 GCA_963574575.1 Galagoides demidoff
ACCATAAATAGCTACGGGTGACAACTTAGGGCTTAGAAATAGCGTGGTGAGTGAAGATAGCAAGTCCCCATGGGCTACATTTATAGCGTGACCCCATTTCTATAAAGTTCAAAACACGCATAGCTGCATAATATATTACTACTGGCTACACTGTCTTCTTTTTTTTTTTTTTTTAGACAGAGCCTCAAGCTATGCCCCTGGGTAGAGTGCTATGGCATCACAACTCATAGCAACCTCCAACTCCTGGGCTCAAGCGAGTCTCCTGCCTCCGCCTCCCAAGTAGCTGGGACCACAGGCGCCCGCCACAACGCCCAGCCATTTTTTGGTTGCAGCCATCATTGTTGTTTGGCGGGCCCGGGCTGGGGCTTCGAACCCGCCACTTTGGGTGTACGTGGCTGGCGCCTTAGCCAATTGAGCCACAGGCGCCGAGCCCGTTCACATTTTTGTAATTCTAGACTCACTTAATTTTCCTAACTTATCTGCCTTTGCTCAAAAAAGCTAAAATGTCCTCCACGGCACACAGTGAGCACTCCTCAGATCGGCACTCCAGGTTCACTCACAATCAGCCTCAGCAGACTTTCTAGCTGCTCTGCACTATTCCCTATGAACCATCCTCTCCTGTTAGACTGGTCTTGGTGGCTGTGGCAGGGTATTTCTGCCTCCTAACTTCTGCTAAAACCATTCCTTTCACCTCTCCTGAACATCCCCTTTCTTTATGCCTAGTCCTAACTCACACCCATCTCAAGTTCCACCTCCATCTCCCTTAAATATGTTTATACTATCTGTGCTATTCATCTGGCATTTTAAAATACAGTACAACTTCTGTAAGTTGACCACCCAAGGGACTGTAACAAACCCGTCAACATATGGAGATGGCCAGCGTAAGGAGATGTGGCCAGTTTAAGGAGATGGCCAGAGTAAGGAGATGGGTCAGCGTGAGAAGACGGCCAGCGCAAGGAGATGGTCAGCGTAAGGAGACGGCCAGTGCAAGGAGACGGTCAGCGCAAGGAGACGGTCAGCGCAAGGAGATGGTCAGCGCAAGGAGATAGTCAGCATAAGGAACTAGGCCTGCTGTACTGACATGTTCACATGGTGCCCACCTCCTCTATGAAAATTAGATCACCTTCAGGAGGTAGTCAACTATAGAGGTTCTCCTGTATACGACTTTGTGATCTCTTTTGTATATTAGCTGACCATCTAAAAAGCATAAAAGAAGACAAGAAAAAAATAGAGGGCAAATATAAGCAAACTTAGAATGGCATGAAGGACTCTCTCCCACTTCTGGCTCCTATACAGAGAAATATGAAGCTTTGATACACAGGACACAGAACAAAAACAAACTACATTTTGTCTTATTGAAGAAGACATCAATGTCTGATAAAATACTACTCATCATTCTAAGTAGCAGCAAAGTTCTCTGGAGGTGGACACAGGCAAGAAACTTGGAGGCTATAATTGTCACAAGATTTTAGACAAGTTCTTACAACTCTCATATTGCTTTATTTATCAAAATAAGTTTAACAGATCCAATCTTAAAATGATGGAATAAAGCAGAAAAATTTTTACAACTTTTCTCTCTTGATTCAATATTTAATTACATTTCTCATGTCAATCAAGTGTAAAAAAATGTTAGTATTAGTGTGTGTGTTGTGGGGGAGACAGAAAGGGAAAGAGAGAGGATCTCTAAATCCCACAAACCTGTGAAAATAATCACATGAATAATAACATGGAGATCCAGAACTTGGAATTTTATAGTAATCAGGACAATATACTACAATGATTTCTTTTTAATTCTCCTATGTGGGAAGTTCATCAGTGATATTTTTGCCTAACATCTAAAATTAACCAAAGTAAGCAATATTTTCAATTATCATCATATAGAATTACATTGTTTATCAAATGAAGACTATTCAATAATTAGGAAAAATAGTATATTCTTTGTTCAGATAGCTTTGCTATAAATTTGTATAAAGCAAAAATTAAAACTGTGCCTATTTAAGGTCCTTACTATAAAACAAAATTTAGGTTTATATTTTCCAAAATCTCCTTTAACTTAGTAAGTTTATTACTTTTCCCCTAATTCTTTTTGTATAGCTTAAAAATAAGCAGACATGTAGTACTTTCTAATTTGAGTTACTGTCAACATTATGCCTGCATTTTTAATTTTTGCAACAAATGTATTATTTTATAAATATATTACCTCAATATGGACATAGTTCAGGTTTGTGCTAGCAAATTAGTTTATGATAATTCTATGATCTGTCCGTTCTAAAGATTTATGTATAAAAAGTAACAGAATTTCGATTTCTAAAATCATTACTGCTTCTCGTAGACACATTATCCCTGCACTTCCCATCTCACAAGATTACTGTGAAAATTAAATGAGATAATATAGGTAAAAGAAAAGACTGAGATCCAGCTAAAGTATTTATTTTATGGCTGAAGCATAGCATTAATACTCAAAGTATTTGGGGTGATATAATTTAAGTCATGTTGGCTAATGATTCAGGAGAAAATTCAACCAATCAAGTTAAGTTTCTTTTTCTTTTAAACAGAAACAGTCTCTTTTTTGGGCTCATTTTTGGTTTTGTTTTTACTAGGAAAAACTTTTAACTAAAACTTGGCTAAAATTAAAATCTTGTAACATCTTTCATCTTTAAAGGATCACAACATCTGCTTTAATTTTGATCAATTTCAAGCTAGATTTAAAATACTCGTCCAATTCTACTTTATTTCAGAGAAATGATGGATGAAACAGGTAAAGGGATTTACTTTAAAAATTTCTAAATTTCACCTCCAGATGTTAAATACCACACTTCGAATTGTGCAATTAAAAAAAAAATCTAGACTTAGTATACAGCATTAAGCACAGAAGCAGGCATACCACAATACCTTTTATGTTAGTTTTAACATGTTTGTTCATTCCCCACAGGTGGTTTTAGATGTTACTGCTTGATGATAAAGCCCACAAAGTTAGTACATGCGGTAGAGGCACTGCCATACACAGGGTGGCAGCACTGAGAACAGACAGAAGGGACAGCAAGGACACTTGGGAGGGCCAGGGGAGGCACGAGTGTGCCTGAAACTTGATTAGGGAAACAACTTCTGAAGACATATGGGTATTTTGGTTTTAATTAGGCAATTCCTTTGAATTCTGGAAGAGGTAGCAGGCACTGTACAAAAGTTACTGTGAGTCAGCCTTGGAATGTGATCAGCTGCACTTCTCTCATAACAAATTGCTTTCTCTTCCTTTTTCTGCACTGACAAATAAAAGGTGACCTGGGTATGATTAAATTCAGGCATCACATCAGACCCAACGTTTGCGTAAAGCAGTTGTATCTCTAGTATATTTTTTAAAAATAACCCAAGCTCTACTAAAAGTGCTCCAAGATAGGAATTTCTTTTAAGAATAACATGATCTTAGGAACAGGAATACTCCTATTAAGTAAAAGCAGTTATAGAGTTAGAGTTCTAAAATAACTGTCTGATTACTAGCAATCTCACAAGAGCAATCATGGGATAGGAAGTGCAAGGCATTAGGTTATAATGTCCAAAAAGAAATGCTTTTTAAGGAAAACATCTGTAACAGTACTTAAAAAAAGTAAAATATCAAAAAAAGTATTAAATCCTTGGTAATTAAAATTTTCAAGTACAATAGTCAAATGTACAATTAGTACATTTTTTCACCATTTTTCTTTGAAAAACAACTAAAATAACTGAAGATACTATGATCTTTGAAGTAAGGCCATGTATTTGAGAAAAAAAAATTTTGTTAACTGTCAAAGGATAGATACTTAAGAACGGCTATACACTGTTTCTCCGTATATTAACTCTGTTTACAAACTTCAGGGCATACAATATAGATTCACAGACAAAAACAACTATTCAATTAAAATTCCATGTATTTCAACAGCAAATCAAGTTATTCAGTTAAATTTTTAAAGCCTTTATATCTAATTAAATCTATTACTTTATACTTTCATTTTGATTTGGGTAAACAATTATGATAAAATATTTTACATATAGTATCTTTTAAAATGTGATACATGCCAAATTATCCCTGAAAAATACTTCTTTCGTATTTTTTCTTAGTAGTAAACTGCAGTAAATTCCACCAAACGCTGGACCTGATACAGGTACTTCACACAGAGCAGAGATGAGACAGCTACCTGTTTGCGTATTAGCTTTGAAGATGTTCAGGTTTTATGAAGCAAGAAAAAGCAGAGCATCAAATGCCGCTAGCCCCTGTCCCCAGTGCCCTGTCCCACAGGCACCCTCCTTCTCTGATACACTTTACATAACTGGCAGGGCTGCTTCTGCTGCTCTTGGTAGAATTAACCAATTTTATTATATGAATTCCAAGAGTGATTTTTCAAAGACACTAGTACTATTTTTAGAAGATAAACGTAATCTAGATTGAAATTTTACTCAATTAAATTACCTCAGAGAATAACGATTAGCGAAAAACATGAAAAACATTTTCTCAGACTTACTTAGAAAACAATTTTAAAGGTACAAGGGAAGTGGATGTATTCTATCATCAGATACCCTGGTCATATTAACACTTAGTTTTAAAGTTATAATAGATCTTATACAAATACATAAAGTGAAAACTCTCTCATAAATTGCAAATAACAAATTTAGTTTTAAAGTAATGGAGCTAACTTCTCGTCATTGGAATGCAATACTAAGAGAAATTATGTTAGGAAATATAAAAAGTAGCTTGAGAAAGGAAATGTACTCTCATACAAAACAATATTTCCACTCCACTGCCTAAAGTTGATAAAAATAAAACTTACTATAACTCTTTTAGGGTATAATGAAAAGGGTTGTAGGCTCTATGTAATACCAGTATTAAGATAATACAAAAGAATAAAATTAAGTTACTGGGGAAAATCTGGCAGACTAAAATTTAACTGGTGCTACTTTGAACCTGTACACTTGAACGGTCTTAAGCTTCCAAGTTCAATTTCCTAATTTTTTGTGATCAAGAACCATTAAATCAATGGTTATTAATGTATCTTCAAGGGAACAAAACTGATAACACTTTCTCATTCTGTCCTTTAGCTACAGGGGTTAACTTTTTCATTTTCTAATTAATTTCTAGTTTAACAGTCGCCAAAAGGTGTATTAAAGTTAAAGGTTTTAATGTCTATTTATTGATTAAAGAAATATGTATGTATTTTTAAAGCCAGATGGTAGCCCTTTAATTGCAGTATTTATTCAGAGAATATTCTCATATTCAGAAATTAAAAGATAGCAACTCATAACCACTTTGTATGGGTGCAATTCCAAAGATGGTTTGAGACAGTAACTCAAATACTTAATGACTAAAAGTCTGAAATGAGGCTCTTTCTCTCAAAAAAAGGCAGAAGTGAGAACTCTGCAATGGCAATTATTCACAATTTATAGAGGACTCACTACCGCCTTTAAGAAAAGATGCCTCCTCCACACTCAAAATATTTTCCAATACTAAAGGCAAATTCTATTCCTGAATATAACACTTATAGGCTTAGATTCTCCTTTAGAAAATCAATTACTAATTAATTAAAGGGAAAGAAAAATTCCTTTTATCAGCAGCAAACACATAAAAACATTCCAGAAATTAAGAACTTTGTTGGTGAAATGTTATCTTTATCTTGTGAAAAACTTTTTAAATGTTATCAAGTCTGTAAGAAATTATTTAAATTGTTCTAAAAAACTCCACAAAGCAAATTATTCTAAGAACGAGGTTTTAAAATTTGTATCAATAACTTAAAGGAAAGTTTAAGCTTTTTGATGAACAATGAAGAAAGCAATGTTCAATAGTTTCTAAAGTTCTCAGAACACTTTACATAGGTACACATGTAAAACAATCTTTAAAATCCTTTTTAAAAATAGCAAAAAATGATTTTTTCTTGTTTTTTAAAAAAGAATTCCAGATAACCACTATAAATTATTCTTAGAATTTTAAATTAATTTAATCAAATCTAAGAAGATAAGGAGGGGACTTATTTTTTTAAAGGTTATTATAAAACCAGTAATTTGTATTTAAAATATTCTGATAGGTTCTTCCAATTATCACTCTCATTTTAAAAGTATATTTATAGTTTTTACTTTGTAGTTGATTATTCTTAATTCATATAAGCTAAATTCTCAATGTATCATAATTGTTATTTTATTCTGAAATTCTTATCTACCTAGTTATTTACCATCAATTTTGGACATTTTGGTCCACACTGATGTTGCTGTTATATATTTTAATTCTTTAAAACTCTTAATTTTAAAAGATACCCCCAAACCATTTTTGTTTTCTAATACCTTCACATTTCTAGGTTTTCTATGTTTTTAGATTAGGAAGGGATTCCACTTTTTGAATGTAAGAAAATATTTTCAGCAACTTGTCTTATTAACCTAGGACATAATTGCCTAAGTTTATTCATTCTTCATATGCACATACATTTCTTAGGCAGTCATCTCAAATTCCCAGAACACACTGTGGTTAGTTTTAATACCATGATCCAGCAGTAACTCTGTTTATAAGATATCCAGGGACTTTTAAATACTAACAATTTTAATACAGTATCACACCACCTCACTTTTCAAAAATGAGATATTTGTGTTTTATAATTTTTTAAAAATATTCTGATAAGTATTTTTTTAAAGAAGCAAAATCCTTACCAACAACAAACACCAATACATCCACAAAATCAGAAAACAGAAACACCCAAGTGCCTTTGGTAGTACCACACCATCAAATCCTGACCAATACCACCTTGTAAAGAGGAGGCAGGGTCAACTGGATACACTGACGAAAATGCAAACCACTGGCAGCAGGCTAACTGATTTAAAAGTAAAACTCACATTATGCTTCTGTAAAAATTTCTCCTAGCCTTTCATACACATATACTCATTTCTCCTAACTTCAAACATTAATAACTACACACCAATACTTTTATAAAATAATTTAAATTTTTCACTTAATTTCTCAAATTAAATTTTCAAATGAAATGTGCAATGAGATAAAAAAAGTTGCCCTGATATAAAATGAACAGTATTAACTGTGGATTTCAGGTTTGGGAATTTCAAAAAATTTAAGTAATGAAATAAATACAAAAAGCAAAAAATAGTTACTCCCAAAGTGTTCCTATGTTAATATAGAAATAAATTCCTATGTATGAATTATAAAATCACAGTTAACTTTAAATTTCATCAATTCAATGTATCCTGCCCTCACATTTAACTTATTTGTAAATACTTTCCCATGGCTACCTAAACACTTACTAATTGGTTAAATATGCTGCCTATATTAATTCCTGTTAAAATTAAAGAAATTAAAGGTCTACCTTTGTTTTTTAGAAGTGACTGATACACTTTGAAAGCATTCTATGTTTGAAAAAAGGCATTTATCAGGTTCTTAAAAGATTTAAAAATGGCTTAAGAGATGATTTACAGCTCTTTTACCTTGAACACATTCACTATTTTGGATTTTGTAGAACCAATTCAGTTCTCTCCTTTTGAAACTCTTCCCTCACTCAACTAACTAAACAATCTGAGATGTTATCAATATAAATAGAAAAAAATTTCTATTTATTTCTTATAAATTTGCAAACACATCAAAAAGAATATGTATTCCAGGCAGTGTAAAGTCCTCAGGAAAACTTTTTTCCATAGGTGTATGAGTGTAACAGGTAATTTTTCACAGATCTTAATTTTCCAAAGAATAGGATTCTAAATAAAATATACTAAAATAATCCTAGATGAAATGATCATTTTGATTACACAGCTTAAGAGGCAAATGATTACTCACACAAAGCATCAAAGATAGCTACAGATATGTTTTAGTATCTGGCTTTCCAAATCTCAGTTATGACAAGAGCATTACATTTAATTTAGGAAACAACAGTTTAATCCTCAGACAGAAAAATTTGCAGAAAACCAAACCAAAATGTATGTAAAGATCATGTTAAAAATGAAGGAACCCCCCCCACCAGTTTTATATATTAAAACACAAAAAAATTCTTAAAATTTAAGCTAGATTGATAAAAGCAAATTCACTAATCTACTTAGTTGTAAAATGCCTTATTTATTAAAATATTTTGGTTGTAGTAAAAATCCAGATACAAAAGTTTACCAGTAGTAAACCACAGTTCTAAGTTATCTTCCACAGCAGCTAAATTGTCTATAGAATTTCAAATAGCAAAATTAAGCATGTAAGTTTCAAATAAGAATCTCAATCTATGAAGTTTCTCTGATTCTAACTGAAATAGAGATTTTTAAGTACACAACCTTACGTTATTTCTATAAATCGGTATAATTTAATAGTAACCTTTAGACGAAGGATATTCAACAGGTAGTATTTCTAAGGTATCAAAAAGCTCAATACCATCAATTCAAATGAGATATTGTGTTGTACTGTATCTAAGATTCTCTGAGGAATATAGATTTTATGTTTGCCCACTCTGAGTGCATTTTCTAATACAGACAAGTAGCCAGTTGTGTAACACCCAAGCAAGAACGAAGTTTTATACCATCCCATGTAAGAAAAAAAAAATGACAATACCAGCACTTTTATTTGGGTTAACAATAAACCAATCATGTCTGAACAATCTGAATAACAAAATGACCTAAATACAACTAGAAGAAATACTTTTCCTTCATTTTTATAAAGACTAAATTTACTAATATTAGTACCTGGTTTGCCAAAGTGCAACTATTTCGAGATCTAAAACTTATTTATTTTAAACGCATAGAATAATTCTGATGACTTGTAGTCAATGCAACTGTCTTGAGCCAAACACAGTGAAAACGGAAGCTAAACTTCAAAGAATTTTTAAGTATTAGGGCATTCAGAATCCTCTGGACTGAGGATTATTTCGGGGGGGGGGGTAGTTTCTTTTTTCCATTGATAGCTCAATCAATTTTGATTTATGTGTGGGTCATGGGATTAACTCATTTCTTAATGAGTTCTTAGAAAGTTGTAATTGCTTCCAAAATCAGAAACCACAAGATGATGTACTCAAACACTATGCCAACGTAATGTTGTTATGGAGATATTCACAGAAAGGTGGAGAGGAGCTCAGTTGTCAACATACAATGGACTACAAATTAATAATTTGTAGAGTATGACCAAAGAAACAGTGTAAGAAGTTTAAAAATTCAGCTCTAATTTTAATCCAGTTCTCTAAAATCATAAAAGCAAAGAAAAATAGGGATTTATTTCAGAAACTCCATATGCCTGTGGAAAATGGAACATTAGTTTCTACTCAAGATCAACCTTATTCTCAAAACAGACTATGGCTAACTATTATACATTTTAAATTTTGAAAATATTGTGAAAATTGAAAACATAAGAGCCAATGGTAGTTTATGATCTGTAAACACTTTCTGTGTAATAACACAAATAAATTCAACTGAGAAGATGCAAACTGATAGGTCTCAGGATTTTAAAGTCTTTTCATTTCAAAGGTGCAACGTTACACCACGTGTACAGGATGGGCTTTAAAAATGGATATATATGTAAACTTTTCCATGTTGGTGTGTGTGCTTCCCCCTTCCAAAGAAATGCCTACTGCTTACAAAGTTAAGAAATCTGTCTATAATTTTCAACCAGAAGCCCTCAATATACCTTAAACCAAACTGAATATTAGGTATTTTACAGCTTCTGCAAAATGGCTGTAAAATCACATTATGGGCATACACATCTCTTTGATCTCACTGCACAGAATTCATAACTGTTCAATACCATCACACCACACACCTTAAACTATTTCCATTTTTCCAAAATTCATTCCAAAATCAGCTTCCAAAGCAAAGCAATGTAACATGAAAAATTCCTGGGAGGGCTTGTTACACAAAAGAACAGCTTGGAACAAACTAATCTACACACATCTCCATCTCCTGTTGAGCCTGTTTATCCCTCACCTCCCTCCATCACTCCTAAAGGTGGGTGCACTGGGGCAATGGAAAGAGAAGGCTCTTCTATCACCACCACCCCCAGCACCTCCGCTCTTGGTCCTCAGACAGTGGTTCTGTGTAGGTGATGAAAACCATAAGAAAAGAGAAGCTGTCCCTTTAAAATGCCCTGCTCTGTCCATATCCCACGTGGAACCAACATCAGCAGCACTTTCCCATTAACATCAATGTGATGTAAGAGGCACCATCCTTTTATATACGTAAACCCAGAAAACTTCAGCTTAACCTTCTTGAGTAAGGATGAACAGGTGAAGCAAACGTGTCAGGAAGGGCGAAACCAAGCAACTCCCCACCCCTCCCCAAAAGGTACTCGAGTCTTGCACTCCAGTCTCTCTGTGCAACATCACCTCCCTACCCCTCCTCTGTAGAGCCCAGTTTAAAGAAAGGAGGGAGCCACTAACAAAACCTGAAGCATAAATGCGACGAAAATGCAATCTAAAGCCGGGAAGGGTTATTCTTCCAATCACACACATTAACTCTATTAAGAAAATGGCATCGTTTTTTTCCAACCAAAAAAACCCCGTAAAGATCATTAAAAAAGAGTTATAAAATAGCAAATATAGTGTTTATCTTATCTCAGATCAGTCCACATTACCCATAAGTTTAGTACTTTCTGCACTTCCACCTCCCCCCTCCCCCCCCCCTGCTTCTCTTGCATCGGATTTTCACGTTTTCTCATTGTCGGTTGAGTTATAAAAGGCTTTTGCCCTTCGAAAGTTTTAAAAAATAAATAAATATTAACTCCTTGGTCCCTGCAAAGTCAAAATGGACTTCAGGGGAAAAGCGGTACATACTTTTACCTTTAGCGAGAAAAGGGGGAGCATCCCGGATTTTTAGGGATTTTTTGCGATTTTTAAAAAATTTTTATTTGGTTATATGCCTGAGTTCTCCCTCCATTTTGGTTGTTTATGATACTGACAACAAGCTGTCCCTGCTCTGTGCCGATCTCCTGCTTTCATTTAGCACCCCCTCCCCCTACCCCCCCTCGCAGCCACACACCCCGGGCTCACACCTCCCCGCAGACCCTGCACCCCGACCCCGGCTCGCCCACCTGAGGAAAAGGCAAAAACAAATTCATTTCTCCAGAAAAGAAAAACCTCTTTTGAAAAAGGGGCAAAGTTACCCCAAGTCACTCAAAGTGCCCCCCAAATATTGCCGACTGCGGGTTTCCGCCAGGCCCTTTGGGAAGCGACCTTCCCCCGGGATGTTTTGGTGGAAAATGCGGAGAGTTTACTCTCAAAACTGAATTTATATTAATTTTTCCCTTATTTTTCGGGTCTCTAATGTCTTCCGCTCTCGCTGCTGCCGCTGCCGCTGTCACAATATTCACAGCACCAGAGAGGAGGAGGAGGAGGAGGAGGAGGAAAACTTTTCAAACTTTCCAGACCCTGAATAAAGGGTGTTTTTTTTTTCCCACCGACCTCACCTTCGGGTCCCCAGCCGCATCGCCCCCTGCCCTGTCAGAAGCGACTTCAGGAGTCCTCGCAGCCCCGCGGAATTATTTTATTTTATTTTTTATTATTATTTTTCTCTCTGGGGTCCTGAACAGGGGCTGAGAGTAGCACAAACTTTTCCTCCTCCTGCCGCCGCCGCTGCTCCTCTGCCCCCTCGGCTAGTCCCATAATTTAAATAACCCTGATATTTCTCCCGCTAAACGCCTCTCCGCCGCCCCGGACCCCGGGAGAACTCACCGCGGGGCTTTAACATCCTCCCTCCGGCCCGTCCGCCGCCTTTACACCGCCCGCGGAATTTCTAATAATTTTTTTCTCATATTTCGGGCTGGACGCGGCGGGCCTGGAAATTGTTTCCTTACGCCTCTTTCCAGCAGCCATTGTAGTGTATGCGCTGCCCCTGCAGCCCAACTTGCAGCTGCCGCCGCCGCCGCCGCCGCCGCCGCCGACGTCGCGCCCACCGCCGCCTCCCCCCGCCTGCTCTGCCACCGCCCCCGCCTCCTGTTGGCCCGCCCCCGCCCCCGCCCACCATTGGGCCCGCCTCCCAAGCGCGCTTTGCCCCGGGGTCTGCCACTAGATGACGCCGCCGCTAGAATGCGGCCAGGCGATTGGTCAGGAATGCCGTCCGTCAAACCGAAGTGTTAAGAGGCGGGCCCCTGTTTGGGGGGGCGCGGCTGGGTGGGGAGAGGCGGGGCCCCGGGCACCGCCCCGCCCACTCCTCCTTCCTCGGCCCTCCTTCCACCGATGGGGCGGGGCGAGGCCCGCCCGCCCCTGCCGCGCAGAGCCCTGCGCAGCTGTCAGTCTGGCAGCGGTGTGCGCCGATTGGGCGAGCGGCCGCCGGGGCGCGGGGGCAGCAAGTTCGGATGCGCAGTACTTAAGGTCCTGCTTCGCAAGCCATTGACGTGTTTGGAGCTGGAGACTACTTGGGCGCTGGCGAAGCGGCCGCCCGAGGTGAGTGGGCCCCCTCCCCTCCCTCCGCGGCGGCTGAAGGCAAACGGGAAAAGTCGGGCGTACCTGGGCTCCAGCGGGGCCCAGATCCACTTCTGCTGCGCAGAGCCGCCCCCGCCAGGCTGCGCCGCAGCACGGGCCCTTCTCGTAGCTCCTCCACCGGCCATACGGGTCTGTTCCGGCTGGGGGCGAGGAAGGTGACCTCTGCCTGGCTCGGACACCACCAGCTCGTCCTCCATCTTCCTGTTCTCCAGCCTTTGAAGCACAATCGCCTGTCCCCACCCCCAGTACCTCGCGTTTTCTCACCCCCTGCCCCTCTCGCACCGTCGCAGGACAAAGCAAGGTGTGTCCACCTGTGCCCGCCGTTCAGGATTAGACGCTGACGGGCAGCATCCCGGAAGGCTACGAGGCCTAGGATTCGCCTCTCTCCAGGTTCTCCTTCGATCTCCCCACCCCCCTCGGTATGCCACCCTTGAATTCTTGCCCTGCCCCTCTGGACCCAGCAGTGGGTTAACGGCGTGGGGTGTGTCAGCTTCCCGGTTTAGCAGAGCCTTGGACCCTGTGTGGGCTCCAACCGGCGTGTAGGCGTGGACTTGGTCAGTTACCTTCCCTTCCCGCTTCCCTTTCTAAGCTGCTGGAAGAGTGGGGACGTGAACCTCTGGATGGGAAATGAACTGCTTGACCAAGCAGTTTGCCCTGTGGAGTGGATTTTAGTGTCATTTCTCGAATGTGCTGTGGTTTTAGCGGCCCCTGCCTCAGATCTTGGCTTTCTTTCTGGCTCTCCTCAGCTAGTGGTAGACTCTTGTAACATTGGTTTAGTAAATTCAAAAAGCAAGTAGATGAGGCCTCTGTAACAGAACATTCGATCTTGTCCTTCAGCCTGGCTCTTCACAGTAAATTGACATTTCCTCTTTATGTCTAGTTAACACATGAGGAATTCATGCAAAGGAGGGAACTTGCGGAAATACAAACTTAGAGTGACTTGTGTTTAGAATCCGGAAGATAAAGGAAATGTGAATAAATTCAAGCAGCAGGCCTGATCCAAGGTGATGTTTTTTTCTAACTGATGATAGTAAAATACAGGGTAGAATATTTTAATGTAAGGCACACGACTTGAATTTCAATACAAGTTTGCCTGCCTCGGATACTTGTTCACTGTTCACACATCATAGGACAGATGTGAAAAAGAAAGCCATGAGTTTACCAAGTACCATCATCTCCTAGAAGAAGTTAAACTGGCAAAAAAAAATAAAAACAAAAATTACGTTTAGGAAAGGAAGAAACTTTTATATAAAAATTGAATAGCTGTTTGAATTTCCTTTTTGCTAATGTGTTTCTTTTGGTTGAGTATTATCAAGTATTGTTCAATGAAAATCATAAAATGATTGATTATTTAGTGGCTATTACAAAGTAAAGGACCCCTAAATAAACCCTTTTCCATCCTCCTTAGCAAAGTTTGGTTGGTTTCCTTTAGCCCAGACATCTTATTCTTTCCCATAATAGAAGAAATTGGACTGGGTGGCTCTGGTTGAGAATACCTCCACTTGACAGGACTTTACCAGGTTTGGTTGTTTTTCCTGAATATGCATTACTTCTTTTAACATAACTGTTATTTTTCAGTGGTCTCTCCTTGAGCAAGGAATTCTTTCATACAAGGATTCTGACCTCTGCCTTGTTACGTTGACCAATTTAATTCAGTCAGATTTTGTAGGTCACACTGCTTTATTTGCTGGCTTCAGAAGAATGATTAAGGTAGAACAGGATTCAGGACATTTATGGGTGGTTCATCAATAGTATACCAATATGTTGAAACAAGTCACTTTGAAATAATTATTCCACTATTGAATTTTGTCTTTTCCACAACATTCCTTTGAGACAATAAGCATATCAATTTCAGTTGAATTCCATTATTGAGAACAACTATATTCTGAGATGTAGTTGGCATACCCGTTACTCAACTATGTGACTTAACCTGGAATAATGAATTGGCTTTTTAGGAACTGTCATCTGGCTTTTTGAAATGTCACCTAAACAATAAGTTGGCTTTTAGGCATATTGGCTATCCTGGTATTGGCCACACAGTAGACATTCTTGGTGAATACTTCTGCAAAATTTGGGCTGTCCTAAATTATTTCATTCTTACTTTGTATACTGATCAGTGTATATTAAGGAAGTAATTGTTAGAATGCATACTGTATTCTTAGTTTTTGTTAGTATACTTAATTGCTTTAAGAATAAACTACAACTGAGTTACAGTTGAACTGTCTTTTTTATTGGATATTATAATCAAATTTTCATAGGTGAATTTCAATATATGGCCTTTGTGTTGAAGCATCATGGCAAGGAAAGGGAAAAAAAATCCCAAGTTTTTATTCTCAAATGGAGAGGATACATGTTCCTCACCAAATGATTATTGTGCCAAAATTAAATTTTCAAGTACTTTTTGGGCTTTTGAGATTTATTGATTTCTTGTCATTCATTGTATAACTCTTTTTTTCTCTATCTTCAGTAAGAAGACTGTTACAATGCCCATGGCAATACGGAGGCTTAGAGATCCTGACGTAAATCCTTGCTTGTTGGTAGGCTGATTTGCTTTTAATTTTCATGAGTATTTTTATTTCTATATAAAAAAATATTACTGGCTGGCATGTTATTTCACTAGAGTATTTTTAGATATTCATGATTTTGGTAACAAAGATTCATCTTTTAATTTCTTATATTTGTATAATGAACAAGTTTCTAGTTAACAATGAGGAAAATCTTTAGTCCAAACATGGAAAATTGGAAGGTATGACATTTTTATACTGTCACTGAAATTTATTGTCTTAATAGCAATAATTTCATCATGTCCTTGAGATAACCTGGCTGAGAGCAAGGGGCTGATAATAGAATCAGCCTGTTCAGAGCTTGAAACTTTTCACAAAGGTGTCTCATCAACGTAATATTTTGTTTTACTAATAAGCTTTTATTGGCATTTATTTGGTACAACTTGCAATACTTACTGTGGCTTTGCTGCGCTTGAATAATGTGTTTATTATACTGGCACTATGAAAATTACGCTCCATTATCTCATATGCATTTTCCAAATAGATACATTCATTAAATATTTGGCATAGAAATTTAGCTTTGTTCTGGATATTAGGTCAGTTTTCAACAGCTAGCTTTAGTAAATAAATCTCTTTAGATAGAAAATGTTCTTAGATCTGTGAAGCAGTTCCCTACTTATTTAGTGAAAGCTTTCCTTTAGATGACTCAGAGTTTTACCTGTCACTTTGAAGTTCGTTGTTCAATCTACTTTCAGTTCAGACAGCTTAAGTTTAATCCCCTGGTGGCACTACCCTCCTTTCGTGCACAGCCCTGTGTTGCTCACTTTTATTTTGAAGTGATAATTAATGATGTCTATTAAAATTTGCTTACGTAATAGTGTATTTACTTGTGTAATGAGTAAATGAAAGCCAAAAATTCATTGAGAGGAATGGTGTTAATGTAGGTTGCCTTGCTGTATACCAGTTATTGGCAATTTACTTAGAATCTTGAAACCAGCATTACAATCAAACCTTCCAGTGTGAGTGAGGATTTGGAAAGGCAGGAGCGCTGTGCTGGGGGTCGGGAAACAGAGTCTGGCTGCAGCGCGGTGATTTTGGACATAATATATTCTGACTCACTTCCTTATTAAATGGTTACTGGATTAATTGATCACAGTCAATGGTTTGGATCAGATGTTCAGAAAACTGGCTCCGCTGAAAAGGGAGATGTCTGCCTGAGCAGAGTGAGTTGGCAGGATTGTTCAGTTTTTGTTAGTGTCTACCCAATAAAATGAACAAAAGTGAACTATTTCACATTATTTGCTATGGGGGGAAGCAACTTCAGTTTTTTGTTTCTTTTTAGATCTCATTCTACCTTTTAAATGATACCTCTCTTATGTATTTAAGGAATCTGATGCTTCTACCAGATGTATGGATGAAAATAACTATGACCGGGAAAAGTGTTCCATTTACTTCTTGAAATACAAACACTGTCGGAAATTCTGGGTAAGCCTTGCTTGATTAGCTTTGTGTTAAAACCTGTCTCAGGCTGAAACTGAGGCCTGAAGTTAGTCAATACCCACAGTTCTTCCCCAGTGATGTCCATAGGGAAACTGAGCCTTTCAGCTTTATCCAGTGTGCACTCTTAGTTGGTAATCGAGAGGATCCTCAAGAGCTCTTGTTAGCAGCCTCACCCTACTGTAAGCTACAGGCATGCAATTTTAACATAGGTGAGTCTTTCTAGGTGTGTAAGTAGTACTATCACAAAGGCCTGGCTGTGAATTTAGTTTTCTGGAGATGAACAGAATAAGTAAGTCCCCCGCTATGACAGAATCATGGTCGGCTTCTGTTTCTGCCTCCTCCCTTCCCTCTGCCATCATGGTAGCTAAAATGGTCCCATTTCTCTTAAGATATTGGTACATAATTCCTATTTCCCTGAGCACTGGACCCAGCAATTTCCTTTTCTTTGCTAGATGCACTGTTGGTTTCATTTAGCAATTATTTAGTGACATTACTTAGTGCAATCTATATATTTTTGTGCTTTGTACTTGAGTAGTATATCTTCAACCCAATTGCTGTGTTAATGTATTCCTATGGGAATAACCACTTCTATTTAATTGTTAATCATTTGAAAACATTTATCTGGAGTCTAGGTTTTGGATTTTTTTTTAACTTGGTTTTTAGAATTTCTTTTTTGAGGAAGCAAAGCAGATCACTAGCAAATGACTAGCATTTAATACATGACTGATCTTGGTTTCTTCTTTTTTTATACCTATACACAGAATTCTATCATGGTCCAGAGAAGACAGAATGGAGTGAAGCCATCTATGCCTACAGCAGCAGAGAGAGATGAAATCTTGGGAGCAATGGGAAAGATGCCCTATTGAAGTTGCATTAAAATTGGTTATGTAACTTAGAAGCAGATGACTTTTTTTTTTTTTTTTGAGACAGAACCTCAAGCTATTGCCCTGGCTAGAGTGCTGTGGCATCACAGCTCACAGCACCCTCCAATTCCTGGGCTTAAGTGATTCTCTTGCCTCAGTTTTCCAAGTAGCTGGAACTAAAGGTGCCCGCCACAATGCCTGGCCGTTTTTTGGTTGCAGTTGTCATTGTTGTTTGGTCGGCCTGGGCTGGATTCGAACCCGCCAGCTCTGGTGTATGTAGCTGGCACCTTAGCCGCTTGAGCCACAGGTGCGGAGCCCAGATGACTATTTTTAATAAATGATTGAGGTACTCTTTTAGGACTTTACAGGCCTCACCCTGCAGACCTTCTATAAGGAGAGATGGAGTTAAGTCATCCGGCATCCTGGGTACTTGCTCTCAGTGCCAGGATGCTGGTAGGCGCTCCTGGCAGTGCTGCAGCACTGAGCTCACATGCCTCCCAGAGGTAAGGGAGCGTTAGGGGAGGCTCTGTCAGAGTTGAGCTTTCCTCTTGGATCTCAAAAGAAGAGAGATGTGTACAAGTAAAGACTGAATGGGGCTGAGAGGCAGGCAGTGTTTCCAATAAAGGAAATGGTGGTAGCAGTGATGTGATAGAAGGAAAGTTTGAATCATGCTTAAGAATAGCCTGTAGATCGCTGGATCTAGAGTTTCAGCGATGGGGAGGAGTGATGGGGCAAGACTGGAAAGGTAAGCTGAAGGTAAAGGATGTGTGGTGGGGCCTCACATCACAGGCTTACTCCTCAAATCCAGCTTACTCATCTTTGTTTAAGTGAGGTTAGTACATTCACTAATGCAGAAGGACAGGGGACGGGGATGTGTTATCCAAAATAAACAGCCTGAAACAGAACTGGGTTCCTTTTATTTCTATGTTCAAGGGGCTTAGTTACAAAATTCTGTGACTAATATCCTTAAATAATGGATAGCCTTCTGAAGCCATAGTATCAGTCCTTAAGCTATATTAATGTGAAAAAGAAAAAAGGATTCCCTCACAAGGTTGTCCAACCTGTGATCATAGGCCACATGTAGATTATTTGAAGACACTTGTTTGTGGTATCAAATATCAAAAAATTATGCACAAACCTTGTTTTCTTTTCTTTTTCTTTTTTGCTCATCAGCTTTCTTTGGTGTTTGTGTATTTAATGTGTAGCCCCCAACACCTCTTCTTCCAAAGTGTGAAACAGAAGAAAAAAGGTTGGACACCACTGCTGGAAGTAGGATTTCTATTTGCAGGATGAATTAAGCAAGGAAGGATGTGGGAGTGGGGTTCATCAGGTGAACTCAGCACTGGCAGGAGACTAGAGCCTAACTTCACTTTATGACATAAAAAACAAGGACTATTTTGTATGATGACTGGAGGTAAATTGTGTAACAGCTGTCTCCGTGCCAACTGTGTTTTAAAATCCAGCTATTTTATTTGCAAAATAGTTTTGTACAGACATGTTATTTAATAAAATAATGTGTACTTGAAAACAAATTTCCTGTTCCTCCTTTATATCTGGTCCTAGATGATGAGAATTATTTTATTTATTTTATTTTATTTTTTATAGAAACAGGGGTCTTGCTATGTTGCCTAGGCTGGTCTTAAACTCCTGGCCTCAAGTGATCCTCCCACCTTGGCCTCCCAAAGTGTTGGAATCACAGGAATGATCCATTGCACCCAGCCAAGAGTATTATCTTAATGGCTGTTGACAGTAAACTATCTATGAATATAGAACCCAGCTCAGAAGCTTTTAAGCCTTATGACCTGAATTGTTAAATTGGTTTTATTTGAATAAAAATGATTTGTTTCAAAATTCTTTTGATTTGCATAGATTGCTGTAAATATGATGGATTAAAATAGGACTGAAAATAATTAACATATACCATGTGAAAACCTAACCCATGTTAGGAATTTTAATGTTATGTCTGGATGTACATACCAGTATCAACATTTATCCTGTTGCTAATTATCTTAAATTGTTTTTTAATAGAGTCTCACTGTGTCGCCCAGGTTGGAGTGCAGTGACAGGATTGGAGCTCATTGTAGCTTCCTGCGGCCTCAAACTCCTAGGCTCAGCCTTCCCAGTAGTGGACTGTAGGCACAGGTACATGCTACCATGCCTGGCTTTTTAAATGTTTTATTTATTTTAACAATCTTTGTTTTATTGTCTGCCATACCACCAGGTATTCCTGCTCACTAGCCTCAGGACTGAGGGTGATTTAGGTTCAAAGACTGTAGCTCACTGACCAGCAGCTGTGCAGGGAGTTGTAGATTTGGAGCTTCTGGGCTCAGACCAAGGGTTCAAGCTACTACCAAAGACCAACTCTTAGGACCATGGCCCATAACAGTCCACACAAACAGACTGGCTTCTTGACTCTAAGAAACTCAAAAACAAACAAACAAACAACAGCTTCATTGAGATGTAATTCGTATATATACCTGTATCATCTACTTAAAAGTGTGTAGTTCAGTGGTCTTCTATGTATTCACAGGTTGTGCAGCCATCATCATGATGGATTTTAGAACAACCTGAAACCCTGCACCCATTACCCCTTCCCACTTTCTCCTTCTAACAACCCCCCAACACATGGTAACACTAATCCACTTTCTGTTTATGTTATTGCCCATTCTGGACATTTATATACACGGACTCATGACATGTGGTCTTTTGTGACTGGCTTCTTTCACTTAGCCTAATGTTTCCCGGTTCATTTGTGTCATTGCATACATTAGTTCTGTATTCCTTTTTGCTGAAGAGCGTTCCATTGTGTGGATGTATCACGCTTTATGTATCAGTTAATCAGGTGATGGTCATTTGGATTGTTTCTACTTTTTGACTATTAAGAGTCAAGCTGTTACTTGAACACTTTGTAGAAGTTTTTATGTAGACATTCATTTCCCTTTGGACATATACCTAAGAGTTGAATTGCTGGATCACATGGTAACTACATTTAACCTTTTGAGAAATAAAGCAGTTTTCTATGATGGATGCAGTATTTCACAGTCCCCCCCAGCAGGGTATGACAGTTCCAGTTTCTCCACATCCTTACTAACACTTACCTGCCTGTGATTATAGCCATCCCAGTGGGTGTGGATAGTATCTCCCTTTGGTTTTGATTTGCATTCTCCTGAGGGCTCAGGACGTTGTGCATGGTAACATGCATATTGGCCATACATACCATTTGTATGTGTGGTATTTGAAGAAATGTTTATTCAGATCCTTTGCCTGCTTTTAATTGGGTTACTTAATTATTGAATTGTAAAATGCATGCTAGATACAAGGCTCCTATCAGAAACATGGTGTGTAAAACTTCTGTCATTCTGTGGCTTGTATTTTTACTTTATGGTGTACTTTAAAGCACAAATTGTGTGAAACTTTTGTTTCTAATTTATTTTTTCTTTTGTTGCTTTTGGTGTTATATCTAAGAAAGCATTGTTTAATCCAAATCCGCAAAGATTCACACCTGTTTTCAGCTAACAGTTTTATGATTTTAGCTCTTACATTTATGTCTGTTCTATTGAGTTAATTTTGGTGTATGATATGAGGTCAAAGCCCAACTTCATTCTTCTACATATGGCTGTCCAGTTAGCACTACTTATTGAAAAAAACTTCTTTTTTCCTATTGAATTATCTAGGCACCCTTGTTACAAATCTACAGACTGTATTTGGGAGAATTTATTTCTGGACTTGCAACTCTATTCCATTGATCTATACATATCTATTCTCATGTCAGCACTACACTGTCTTAATTACTGTAGCTTTGTAGTAATGGCAACTCTCTCTGATGATTGGTGTCTGATTTTTCTATGAAGTGCTTTTTTAAAAAAAATTTTTGTTTTAATTTTACTTTTTAAATTTCAGAATATTACAGGGATACACACATTCTGGTTACATAATTTGCTTTGGTACTTTGTAAGTCAAAGTTGTAAGTGTGCCCTTCACCCAGAATATGTGTAATGCACCAGTTAGGTGTTAATTCACCCACCCTTCCTCCACCCTCCGACTTGATTCCCTTTGAGTTTTACTTCCATATATGCACACAAATGTTAATAAACATAAAATGTTAATAAACTAGTTTATTAATACATTAATTTAATTAAGGTATTTAATTAATAAATACCTTAATTTAGTATTGAGGACATGTGGTGTATGTTTTTCCATTCTTGCAATACTTCAATTAGAAAAATGGTCTCCATTTCCATCCAGGTTGTTAGAAAATATACTAAGGCAGCCACTTATATATATCTGAGTAGTAGTCCTCCATGGTATACATATGCCACATTTTGTTCGTCCATTATAAAGTGCTTTTGATGTGCTTTTTAAACTGATTAATGTGGAGTTTTGATCAGCAGATCCTTCATGTGTATTTATATGTAATGGCTCCACCAGGCAAAATGGTTTAACTTTAAATTTGTCTATAGTAATTCTCTAACTTCGTGTTTGCTTCTTTATACGTATGCTGACAACTTCAGTGTGTTCTTCTTATAACCTGATGGTTCAAGATTTTATTGCACCACTTTTGAGGGGCAGAGTCTCAGGAGTTTTTCTTATCACTGTTAAATTTGCCACTGTGATATTTCTCTTTCTAGGATTCTACTCTAGGAGAGGTGAAGTGGATTGACTTGATAAATTAATTAAGATGGTAGTGGGGCTTGGTGCTCAGTCGTTAGGACATCAGCCACATACACCAAGGCTGCTGGGTTTGAACTTGGCCCAGGCCTGCTAAATAGCAATGACAACTGTAACAACGAAAAGAAAATAGCTGGGCATTGTGGTGGGTGCCTGTAGTCCCAGCTGCTTGGAAGACTTGAGGCAAGAAAATCACTTAAGCCCAAGAGTTTGAGGTTGCTGCGACCTGTGATGCTACAGCACTCTACCAAGGGCGACACAGTAAGACTCAAAAAAAAAGATGGTACTGGGTGCCATAAGAAATTTTGGTGTCAGATAAGCCTTGGATCTTAACTATCAATTAGTAAAATACGCAGAAGGTGTTTTACTGTGTCCAGGGGCATCTTTTTCTTGTAAGAAGCATCTCGTTACAGATTCTCAGTGGGATAGGGAAGGACAGTGCATGTAAAAGCAGCCCTTCTGAAAATCATATCTTGTACAATATTTATAACTTAGGGAGGACATAATATCATTGATGGCATTATAGGTCATAATGCTTGGTATGCTTCTATTGTGTACTTAATGATCAACAAATGTGTGTGTTTGGGAAGGTGGTGACTTTTAAACATTGAACACACTGAAAAACAACCAGGTTTAAACAATATAAAAGGATATATATATATATAATGTATAATAAATCTGCACCAGAAACAGCCAATGTTGCGTTTTCAAGATTTTCCAGGTGTTTACAAGCATATCTGTATGTACTTGTTTTACACAAAATGAACACCATAGTACATGAACTATAGGGTACCTCGTATTTTTCACTTAGTGATATGAAGTGGAATAATTTTCTGTCTACAATTGTGTATTTACTCCATTTCTTTCAGTGGCTACAGTTTCTCTTGTGTGATATACTGTCATTGAGGGAACCTGGTAATGTGTATACAATTATGAACATGGCGGCAACTATAATTTTTGTACTTGGGTTTTTGTGTGTGCGTGTTTTTATATGTAGCATGAATTTCTTAGAGTGGAATTTTCTTTTCCTTTTTTTTTGAGACAGAGTTGCTCTGTCTTCTGAGCTAGAGTGCAATGGTATCAGCCTAGCTCACAGCAACCTCAAACTCCTGGGCTGAAAGTGATCACCCATCTGAGTACCTGGGACTATGGTCATATGCTACAATGCCAGGCCAATTTTTCCATTTTTAGTAGAGACAGGTTCTTGCTCTTACTCAGGCTGGTCTTGAACTCCTGAGCCCAAGTGGTCCTCCTGCCTGAGCATCCCAGAGTGCTGAGATTACAGGAGTGGGCCAGGAACTCCTGGCCAATCAGAGTGGAATTTCTAGGTTAAAGGATTCTGTATTTAAAAATTTGAAGATATTGACAAATCAGTCCCCTTCTGAAGAGTACCAGGTCAGTTTATTCTCACTTAAACAGCCTTTTGTCATATATTCTGTATATTTTCCCTAGTTTATCTTGTTTTTGGCTTTTTAAAAATTTCTGTGCAGCATTTTACCTTTCAATGGAATTAAATGAACCTACTTTTTTTGCTTGTAGTGCTCAATAAATATTAAATGAACACAAAAGCATTTAATTTACTGCTGTTACAGTTCAATTCTGCTAAACAAATATTTGCCAAAGGTCTGTATCATGCACAATGCTAGACTGACACCATGGAGGAGCATGAATGCCTGTGTCTCCGTCTGGACCCTCACTGCCCTCCACTGTGCTCCAAGGGAGAATGAGATGGGCACCGTAGTAGGAAGAGTAAACTTCTAAGAGGGTAAGTAGTCTTAATAAATACAAAAGGGCATAAATGCCCACCACAAGGGAGGAGATGTCCTTACAGACTAAAGCCAGAGTAAAGAGGTATGAAGAGGGAAAAAAAAACCCTAGCTAGGTAGAATAGGTTCAGATTATGAAGGGCCCTGAATGCCGTGTTTGGTATTTTAGAATTTTTATATGAGAGGAAGTTATGAAGGGTTTTAAGATGGACAGTGTCAATCTATTTTGTGTTTAGAAAAATAATTCTTCCCCGTAATATTTTGAAATAAAAAGTAAGAAATCTGGAGGCATTGGGGCTGGCAGGTTATTACAATGATCTTGGATCACACTACAACCATCTTGTCTGATTTCCCCTATCATATTCTTGCCCTATGCCAATTGCTTCTCTATACTATAGGCAGGCAAATCTTTAGAAAATGCAAATGAAATAATTTTCCTGCCTAAAACTCCCAAGACCGCCTCACTGTGTCGGGCTAACACCCAAATTCTTCCTCTTGGTTTACAAGGTCCTCTGAGTTCTGGCACATTTATGAAGGGATGAATTTGAGGAAGTCTGGAGGGATTTGTTTTGGGGTGTACAAGACTCAGCCCCTGTTCTCCATGACCTCAACTTCTAGTGAGGGATAGAAACAAATATATAACTATAGGCTGAGTGTCCCTTATCTGAAATTCTTGGAACCAGAAGTATTTGTGTGTATTTTTATTTTTGGAATATTTGCATTATACTTACCGTTGAGCACCTCAAATCTGAAATCCAGAAAGCTCCAATGAACATTTCCTTTGAGCATCATGTTGGCATCAAAATGGAGCATTTTGGATTTGGGGTTTTGGGTTTGGGATGCTCATTCTGTGTATAACCCTTGCAAGTATACACACCATTCCTAATGTAGCCTATTTTCTGACCTTGAGTGTTCATCCCCGTGTAACCTGAATGCCCTGGGTGAAATATCTCTGTTCTGGCTCAACCTCCATGCAACCAATCTCTCAGAAACCTTCCTAGAATCTTGGGTCAGAATTCATGCCCTTCCCTCTCTTCTGTGGCATTCATTTTGTGTACCTTGAATAGCTGGGTATATAACTGGATATGATCAAATTAAACAAATCAAGTCACTAAAATGTATTCTTTAATTTTTCACCTTCAGTTTTTATTTTGCAGAGGAAAAATAAGAGAATAAAATGTAGTTTTTGTCAATTGCTTTGTCGCAAAAAGGAGATGAAAAGAGATAGACTTATTTTACTTTTCAATTAGAAACTCAGTAACACTCTTCATTGGTAAGTTTCCACATTACCAGTGGTTTCTATTATGGTTACTCATGTCCTCAGCTTGTGACAGTCTGGCAATTGTGGATGGCCGTATCTGTGAGGTCTGAAGTAAGCCTGCCTGCCAGGTTCAGACTGGGGAGCCCAGGAGATTTTTCTCGGAGCTGCTGGGCTTTTTCTCTGACAACTGGATGGTTCTATTGCACAAGCAAAGGCAAAATCTGTTTTGGAACACATGCTGTTTTCCTTAAAAAACTCTTAAATTACATGTAAAAATCTATTCACTAATAAAAACTTTTGCCAGTCTACAAAAGTCACCTGGGGCTGTGTGCTCAGTATTTCTGCTTCTGATGGCACTATGTTTAGGGACCACAAACAAGCAGACTTGAGATGGATTCACATTGCTCCCCCAAGCCCTAGGAGTACTCCTAAAGGAACCAAAAGAAAGTCTGTTTCTTTTTATTTTTTTGAGATAATCTCACTTTGTCAGCTTGGATAGAGTGCCATAGCATCATCATAGCTCACAGCAACCTCAATCTTTTAGACTCAAGCAATCCTTTTACCTTAGACTCCTGAGTAGCTAGGACCATAGGCGTGGGGCACTGCACTTGGCTACTTTTTTCTATTTTTAGTAGAGATGGGTTCTTACTTTTGCTCAGGCTGATTTCAACTCCTGAGCAGCAATCCACCTGCCTTGGTCTCCCAGAGTGCTAGGATTATAGGCATGAGCCACCATGACCAGCTGGAAGTCAGGTTATTTTCAAAGCTTGTGCTTCATTAATGTTGTGTTGAGGGAAAGGGGGCAAGTTATGAGAATGTTTAAGCAAGAGGAGAGGAAATGATAGAGACTCATGAAACACTGAGAAAAAGAAAGTGTGGCCCAGTGGAGTGCAAGGTGTGGATATGGATGGCAATGAGTCCTGAAGGATAAACACTCACAATGAACTTGAAAGTCCTGATGCCAGAATCTAAACTACAAATCCCCCTTCAGACACAGAAGTAAGATACAGCAGGGTGTGGACAGAGTGCTGTGCTTGCAACTCACTTATCTGGGTGTGGGCGCTGGTCCTGCCTATTATTATAAAATACCTGGATGGTCTTGAGTAAACATCACTTAGCACCTTTCCTTCTGGGACATATGTGTTTAAAAAATAAACTGTAGGTTGCTGTGAAACCCAAAGAAGGTTTCCCATGTGCTGTGCAGGTAGATGTTGTTAATATTTGAAATGTGTTGATATAGATACTGGATTTGTTTGTAATAAGTGAAAGTCTCAGATAATTCTTGATGAGCTCTGGTAAAGTCAGAACATAAACTACTACAAACTTCTTCTTACTCAATCCCCTCGTAAGCCTCCTCCTAGCCCCAAAAATCAATTAAAAAAAAAACCTTCTCTACCTCTGCTAAGAAACGTTATAAAAAAGTCAAATTAATTGTTCTTTATTTTATACTTACTTTACTTTCACAGTTTATTACAAAATTTGGTCCAGAATATTTTCCCCTTATAATTTTCTCCTCATTCATGCCCCATTATTGCAGTTCCTTCATATATTCTTGAAGTCTCCAATGACAAGTGTGAAAAATTTTACAGAGCTGGGGGGAGGTGGAGAGATCATAAAAGGAACAGGACCTGTTCACCACGTCACTGAGAAGAAAATCCATATTATCCATCAACGTCAGGGCATGACACACACAGGTAAGGTGGACTCTCGGCTAGACTGTCCCCCCACCCCTCCCCTCTCTCCTCTCTCCTCTTCAGTAGCTGAGCTTTGGTTTCTTCAGAATTCCCTCCCGTCTCCCACTTCCACTGAAATCTCTGTGTGTGAACTCTGCCTGTCCTGGTCCAGTTCCTGAAGTACCTGTTCAGCTTCACTTAGTTCTCCCTTCCTTCCCACGTCCCTCTGCCCTTGCACTGAGTGCAGAGAACTGTTGGTGATTCCACTCATTTTGGCGCCTGACATTTTGCCCCACATGTGGACATGGGCTCTACCTGTCATGCCCACTAAATTGCAAAAGCAGAGGCTCTTAGGGTTTTCATAGCTGTGTAGTACCTGCAGCATTTCATAAGATGTCAGAAGCATGAGCCTGTTTAAAACTCACCACAACCCATGATGTCTGTATTCTTCCTGTTTTGCAAGGACTGTGACTCCCAAAGCTTCGATGACCTGCCTGTTGGATGCCCTTGTAGTCTGCCTCCCTCATTTCTCAGATCGGAGACTCTATCCCCTCTTGGCTTGTATTTCCTTTGAAGATCCTGACTGTGGCTGTTAATTCAAATTACTGTTTATTACACCATTTATTACTCAGTTTATACACACATGCAGTAGAACCACTGTAAGTTGACCACCCAGGGTCTGTAACAAATTGGTCAACATATGGAGGTGGTCAAGATAAGGAACTAGATCTCCTGTACTGATACATTTCTGTGGTGCACATTTGGTCTATGAAAATTAGGTCAACTTAAGGAGATGATAGTATAGGGAGGCGGTCAACTATGGAGGTTGTACTGTATTATAAAAGGCTTTTGTAGGAGATGTAAAAGCAAGAGAGAAAGTTTATACTCTAGGACAGTGGTTCTCAACCTTCCTAATGCTGCAATGTATTTTCGTTGTTAAAGAGGGGTCGCAACACACAGGTTGAGAACCGCTGCTCTAGGAGGAAGTTACAAAATAACCTGTACCATCGACTGGGTAACTGATTCTCCACCAAACCTTTCCATAGACTCTAGGAAGTCTTTCAGAATATTTGATTCTGTGACCCCTGTCAACCCCCACCCCCCATCCTCTGCTACTGAAGTAATAGGGAGACGTGACCTTAGGGAGGGATGATAGATGCTCTTTGTCATGAAATATCGAGAAAACATAGGACAAAAGGCCTTGATCGTCTACAAAGTGGACCTTTTTTCCTGGATAAAAAGGCTGGTTTTTGTCATTGTCTTTTATTAAAAAGCATCCTCACACATACATGAGCACCTTAAAGATCTGGGGTGTTGTGGACCTACATGGGTGGGTTTGGGTTTATAGTACACACATGGGGCAACTTGAGTGTTATCTTGTCTCCCTGTTTCTCTCACTGTGAATATATAGTTTGAAATCTTGCAGAACAGCATTCCAAACCCTTGACAGCCACTGTGTATAATTCTCACTTTTGAAGAATGTCTTTCACAACTCTAATAGACTACGGTCTCTACCTCTCCGGGAAGGAAAACCAAACAACCACCACACAGTGAATACCCCGGGCCGGTGGCTCTTCTTTAGTCCCACTGACCTTCGGCTGTGCACCTGCAGCCCTTCACAGCCTTCATGATGCCTCATACCTGGTACAAGATAGATTAGTGCTGGGGTCAGTTTCCTGGGTTTCCTTTTCAATTCCATTACTTAATTGTTTCCAACTTTGGCATAGAGGGATGGAAGAGAGGATGTGGAAAGCTGAAGATAGAAGGTGTAACATGAGAGGTGTGTCACTGGTGTTTCTTTGCCTACATTGATGATCCCACTTCTTTCTAACTGTGGACTTTGAACGAATTCATTATGTTGAAAAGTTTCGAGTTTTTGCAACTATAAAATGCCAGCATCAGAGAGTGACTATGAGCATTGAGTAAAACAAGGTCTATAAAACGCTTAGTACAGTGACTGGACCATAGGAATCACCAGTGCATACTGGTCAGCGATGGTGAGATGCTCATGAAATCTCTGTTCCAGTAACAGGAGGGTTTGAATTTAGAAAGTCAGGGATTTTATATTTTGTTTTTTACTTGCTGAAACAGTAGATCAGTACCACCTTCCTCTGTTGTTGAATTCCTCCTATCCTCGGAGTAAGAATTCTTAAGCACTGAGTTGAGTACTCTAAGGGAGAGGGGAGCTGGATAAGATTGTATGGTTTGGAAGCTCATTAATCCTCAGGAAGATAGCAACTTATTTGCAAAGATAGTAATTAATTTGAAAGAGATCTTCCTTTTGAATGAGGTTCTTTTTAAAAATTTTTCACATTACTATATGAGTACAAATGATTAGGTTATATTATTTGTGTTTGGTAGGTAAAGTCCAAGTTGTATTTGAGCTCTTCACCGAGGAGGTGTGCCAAATGCC
>CAUYQV010009524.1:0-26210 GCA_963574575.1 Galagoides demidoff
TAAAACTATAACTGAGAAAATGACATGAAGGCTGTGTTGATCAGTTTGATGGAAGTATTTCGGATTGCATGTGAAAACCCCACACTGTACCCCAGAAGTGCATTAATGTACATAGTTACCATTCAATAAAAAAAAAAAATAATAATGCCTGCTCAACTAATCAATGAGTGGGCCTTGACAACAGGAATTTCCTTCTGAGATAATTCACTCTTTCCCAGGATGTGTATTTTAAAATAAAATGTAAGCCAGGAAATAATACCCTGTAACCTTCTTTAAAACAGACAAACAAAAAAAGCCCAGGAAACAAAGAGCACAGCGATTAGGGTCACATGTGTGTAATCTTTCTATGTACAAAGCACAAGGCTCCTGAGCTTCCTTGTCCCCTCCCCTGTGTTCCAGCGAATTTAAACCAGAGCCACCCAGACCTTTGGCCCCGGCCCAGCCCTGGCTGACTGCGCCTTGCAGGAGGGAGGCCTGGGTGCCAGAGCTTCTGATGTTTCAGGGATGCTGTAAATCTGGGATTTATGTGAAAACCCCTGATTTTTAAATGTTGATCTATATTTTATTTGTTTTTCATTTACAGATTTTGTCTGTTCCTCTGGGACTCTACATTGCAACCCATGTGCTGTAGACTAAGTATTTATGTCCCTCCTAAATCCCTATATTGAAACCTAACTCCCAGTGTGATGCTATTAGGAGGTGGGGCCTTCAGGAATGGGATTGGTGCACTTATGAAAGGGGCCCTGAGAGCTATTTGCCCCTTTTGCCAAGTGAGGACACAGAGAAGTGGGACAGCATCGTCAGTGAACCAGAAAGCAGCCCTCAGGCTCGGCGCCTGTGGCTCAAGCAGCTAAGGCACCAGCCACATACACTTGAGCAGGCGGGTTCAAATGCAGCCTGGGCCTGCCAAACAACAGTGACGGCTGCAACCAAAAAATAGCCAGGCGTTGTGGCAGGTACCTGTAGTGCCAGCTACTCAGGAGGCAGAGGCAAGAGAATAGCCTGAACCTAGGAGTTGGAGGTTGCTGTGAGCTGTGACGCCATGGCCCTCTACCCAGGGTGACAGCTTGAGGCTGTCTCAAAAAGACAAAAAAAAAAAAAAAAGAAAGAAAGAAAGAAAGAAAGCAGCCTTCAGCAGACACCGCTTCTGTGGGCACTTTGGTCTTGGACTCCCCACCTTCCCACACTGTGCTGAATATGTGTTTGTTGTTTCTGAGTCACCCAGACCACGCCATTCTGTTATGTCAGCCTGGATGGACTCAGACACTGTGCTCCACCCTGAACTTGCATGCCACCCTCAGAAACGCAGCCCTGGCTGCCTTGCTCTGCTGAGGCCTCTCCTCACGTGTCAGCTGCTCAGAGCCTTGCCCTGACCATCCTCTCTCAAAGCACATTTGCTCCTTTTTCACACTGTCATCTCCCCTCACTAGGATGTCAGTGACAGAGGGGCAGGTGCGTGTTCTCTGCCCCCCCCCAAAGGCTCCTGGACAGTGCTTGGTGTGGGTACTGGAGTTGGGGAAGAAGAGACTCTCCTAAGCTGATAGTCCTTCTGGGCAGTCCTGTCACTGATGGAGATGCTGTCTCAGCACCTGACATTTCTTGCACACCCAAGAAATTATTCCTTTTGCTTTCTAAGACTTTACAGATGACTCTCTCTTGAGCTCCTGGCCTCAGGTGATCCTCCCGCCTCTGCCTCTCAGAGTGCTAGGATTAGAGGTGTGAGCCACCATGCCCAGCCAACTTACAGATCACTTTCAAAATGCTGTTGAGCCCTTTAGAAACTTAAAAATGATTCCAGAGTTTAGGGCCTAGGCCCCTTCTGTGCCAAGGGCTGGGCTGGAAGAGGATAGTTCAGGGTCGGGCAGCACGTTTGGGGTTATGGCTGAGAACCTGAGGGTACACCATCCACATCTAAGACAGGGTCACCAGGAGCTGAGCCTGCCCAGGGGGCCATGGTCAGGCTTAAGTGTTCTGCTCTGCAAAGCACTTACCTCTCCTCCTTCTCCTCCCTCCATCCTTCCCCCCCTCCTCCTCTGCCTTCCCCTCTTCTTCCTCAGCACAGAGAGCCATCAGATGGCACAGAGCAGAGTTTGGGACCGCACTCGTGCCTCTTCTGACAGTTGTGTGGGCCGGACTATGGACTACAGAGCTCACCTTTGAGGACAGGTTTCTCTCCGATGCTGCGGAGGTTATAGACAGCGCTTGAGAGGGGTGCGTCCGGAATGAGCTCTGCCAGCAGGTACCCCGCATACCAGGCACACATGGATGCAAAGATGAGGAACACAGCCTTGAAAGCACCTGGAGACAGACAACACGCTGGGGCTGGGAACAGCTTGGTGCTGGGCGCTGCCAGGCAGCCCAACCATGTCTCAAAACAGGATAAAGCAGGCTCAGAAAACAAAATGAGAGGGGGTCTCAGCAGCCCCTTTGCTGCTCACTCCTCTGCCTGGAGGTGGCCCTGCTCCCCGTGGCCCACTCTCCAGGCCCCCCGCGGCCCACTCTCCAGGACCATGTCTGCATGCCCAGGACAGTGAATGGGCCACATGATGTCCCAGAAAATTCTGTGGGATGAACAGAGTGGATGGTGTGCTAGGAGAGCCACGGAGCATGATCAAAGGCAACAACAAGCCACTGCACTGTACCCCCCGCCCTGACTGTTGGCGGTTTTATCTAAGCATAATATTTAAGGAAGAAAACTGCCTAACCAGAGGATTCTCAGAGGATCTTCCGGACAACACGTCACCCTGAGACCCTGAGCAAGGAGTCGCAGTTTAGCTGGGATAAGACTGAAAGGTCAGTGCACCACCTTTAGAATGTGCAAAGCCCAGCTCACCGAGGGATGGTGACTTTGTCCCCACCTGAACAAAATAGACAGGTGGAAGTCAGAGGGGAGAAAATGGAGAGCACACAAAAAGCCAGGTGTGCCGGCGCTCCGGTCCTGGACACGCCACAGGGCTCCCAGGAAGAGAGGAAGTGTGCTTTCCAGGCCGGGGATGTGCGGTGTCCTATGGCAGCCTGTTGCTAGCTGGGAGGAGCCAAGACCTAGAGCCACGACCTCCCCCAGGTGGGAGGCAGATCCCCAGTAGGTGCGGGGACAGCCTGCCCTCAGGAGATGGGGTGCATGTGGGTGGGGAGGTGCCAGACTGGCAGGTCTGGCCCAAAGTCACGGAGGTATCCCAGCCACAGAGGCAGAGCAGGACCCAGGAGCTAGAAGGTGACACACAAAATCCCGGCAGGCAGAGTGATTCATCTCCTAGAGCCTCCTACCAACCGTAGCTTCAACATGGAAATTTGTCTTCTTACATTTTGGAGGCTGCAAGTCCAAGATCAAGGTGTTGGCAGGACTGGGATCCTTCAGAGAGGGCATCTCTTCCTTGTGTCTCACAGGGTCACCCTCTGTTGGGTGCCTGACCCTAATCGCCTCTTCCTCTATGTGTAAGGATGCCAGTCAGATGGGGTCAGGGCCACCCTAATGAGATTTCACTTTACCTTAATACCTCTTTAAGGCCCTGCCTCCAAATACAGTCATGTTCTGAGGTGCGGGGACAAGGGAATTTGGGGGGAGAGGCCACAATCCAGCTCACAGCACAGCATTAGGCAATCTGGGCAGTGCCTCTTTGGCTGGACACCTATGACAGGAGGTCAGTTCCTGGGAAGGCAGGCAGAGTGGGCAGGACTCAAGGCAGCCTGTCCCTCAGAGCTCAGAAGTGCCTGGGCTGGGACCCAGGGGGAGGTTTCCTCCTGGGAAAGGTGGGAGCCTAGGGAGGAACCCCAGAAGCTGCAGAGGTGGAGGAGAAAGTACAGAGTCCAGGAGCCATTCTGTGATCCCGTAACCTGAACCATCCTTTCCTGACAAGGTAATAAAGTCATCACGGGTTCCTGGAACATGTGCCCCTGTGCCTGCTGCCCGGCAGATGCAGCGAGTGTGAGAGCACAGGCAGGAATCTGCAGTGCGTCTGCGTGCGACGTGGCCTGTCTACACAAACGTGTCCTCGCCTGACCCCCATGCTCAGAATGGGGGTCTCAGGTGGGCCCTGGACACTTCACTCCTTAGGAAAGAAAAGCAGTCCTAAACTCAACTGAAACTACCCCACTTGCAGGTAGGGGGACCATAGGACACTCCCATCCCTCCAATCCAGGGGCCAACTGAAGAAGGCACTTCTGGACCCACAGGACACACTCTGATCACAGGATTCCTTTAGCTGGGACAAGGGCAGGGAGGCTGCTGTCACTGGTGCCTTGCCAGCAGTATGCACTCAGATTGTATCCTCACGGAGGCAGCCACACCCCTGTACATGAGAGGCAGGGGTCTCAGAATGCACAGACCCTACTTTGGGACTCACTGCCTTGTGGATTCCAGGCTCTGCTGGCTTCAATGTCCACGGCCATCATGTCCGGTCCACTGAGGCTTTTTGGCAGGAGGGCTGGGAAGGGCCTCTCTGGAACACCACAGCAAGCAAGCTACAGAACCCATCCTGAAGGGCCACCCACCAACACCGAACTGGGGAATGAGAAGGCCCCTGGGCCCAGGAGCATGGGCAGCTGAACTTACTCCATCCATCCAGTCAGAATATCCTTCCTGCAAGCTGTCTACAGGGAACAGACCTGGCAGTGGACTCGAGTGTCAAGGACAAGGTCCATACCTAGACCTAGATTCCTAGAATGTCCCCACATCGATAGCTGACAAAATCAACAGTGCTGTGGCCCTGACCATCTGCAGGCATCTTCTCCCACCACCACACATGACCAGACTCCAAAGGAGCCTGCGACACAGAAATGAATCATGAAGTCTGGGTGTGGAAAGTTACAGGTGAGGAAAAACCACCTGCCAGTACTCAGAGACTATTATAATCATACAATATAGAAATAATGCAAAAAATTCTTCCAGAACAGCTACAGTGAAAGCTGGTGCCCTATAATCCACACAAGTGGTCAAAAAGTGTTGCTCATAACAGTCGCTAAAGAAAACGCAACTATTTTGCACAATAAGGAAAAAAATCTTACAATTTGTCTGACTTTCCTATATGTGGGACTGCTGTGGAAAAAGCAGCATTCAGAACTTCCTGCAGCGTGACCATTGCCAGAACTCTGTGCAAAGGAGACTGCTCATTAAACCTGCCCCTTCATGGCAGGAGTTGGAGATACTGACACCAGGGGGTGGGGAGTGACCCACCAAAGGAGCCTTCCCCTTAGGAATTTCCTGTTTTTGAACAAGACGCAGATGCCTCACTCCAGGAGGAACCCAGCTGCTCAGATTGTAAGAAGAGGTGGTGAAGCCAGGCAGGAAGGGCGAGTGGACAGAGGCTGCTCCAGCCAGGACCGAAAATGTCCCCTAACAAGCAAATGCCGGGACACAGGCTTTAAGAGATGAACAGCCTCCTGAAAGTAAGGCGTTCTCCCCTAGTTAGCCCAAAACTCCTACAGGATCAAGTAGTTTGAAAAATGGAGAAAATAAAAATTGCCTTATCAGCCACCCTGCCAGCCCCCTCCCCTTCCTGCTAAAGATCCAGGGCGCTGAAGGCCTCGCGGAAGGAGCTGCGCTGGGGCTGGGCGGGTGTGCTCTGCCTGGGCTCGCCCACTTTCCAGTCAAGTGTCCCTCTCGCTGATCCCGCCATTCCATTGCATACCCCTCCTCCCGGCCACCCCCTTTGGGAGCACCTTGCTTGGAGGCCCAGCCTATTCACCCCCTCTGTGTTGGTACCCGCATTCCTGGTTACCGCCCCCGCCCGTCCATGGGGTGACCAGCCCTGGCCGGCCCCACCCTCCTGGCTCAGCGCGGCTGGTCCCTGGGCCCCTCGTTCTGTGCCCGCAGCGGGGGCGCACTCACCGGCAGCCACAGGGCGCATCTTCAGGAGGCGCTCCTGCCGGCCCGGCTCTCCGGCGACCTGCGGGAGCCTTTGCACCCGCCGAGGGCGGGCCAGGGGCGGGCCAAGCAGGTGCTGTGTGACTAGTCCGGCAAATGGCAGGTACCAACCGGCAAGTTCGTGGAGCAGCCAGAGGGTCAGGTGCGCAGGGCGGGGAGGTCTGCTGGGTAGGCAGGTGTGGCCGCCAGGCAATGCAGGCGCCCATGCCTGGTACTCCTGGGAGCTCCGAGGTGGCTGGGGAGGCAGAACGCGCTCCTGGCAGGGCTGACCCAGAGCCAGGGCTGCCGGCAGACCAGAGCTGATATGACCCGAGGAACCGAGCAGGGTGACCTCTGAACAGAGGACACTTGGTACCCTAATGGTTCTGGCACTTAGGCCCCAGTTTAACGCCTCACGAGAGGAAGGGGCAGCAAAGAGAAGCAGCCCAGCTGCTGTTTTAAATGTTGAAACAGATGAAGGACCACACACCCGCAGGAAATAAAAACACAATTAAATTCCCAGGAGGGGGAGTGAGAGGAGGGGAGGGGGTGCAGAGGCATCTAAGCTGCAGTGTCGGGGTGTACGGCACACTCCCTGGGGGACGGGCTCAACTACAACCTTGGCTTTACCTAACAAATGCAAACAATGTAATCTAATCATATGGACCCTATATTAACCTGGGAAAAAATCAGTCCAAGTTTGCAAGGTCAATGTCCACTTGGTCCCAGGCCACCTTTATGGCCTTTTGCTTGGTGTGGGGCAGGCAGCTGCCCACTGGCAGGCCCCACAGCCCAGCACAGCTCCTGCTACTTTTCTCCTTTCCTACAAGATGATTAATTCCCCCAAATGAGGCAAGGATGATGGCCCAGGCCGCTTGGCCAGGGATGCAGGTTAGCATGGGGACCAGGAAGTGTCAGAGGTGGGGGACAGGGACAAGGGGACGCAGCAGGGGTTCAGGGAGCAGGCAGGAGTGTGAAGACTTCCCCAATGAGAAGGCCCCTCCCTGCCCATCCAAACAGCCACCAGTTTTTACACCTCTACTGACCCATTATCTTTACAGTGACCTCAGGCTACCAAAGGCAGGTCAAGACCTGCCCTTTGGCCAGCCACTTGCAGAAAAAGTTCCAGGGAAAGCAGGTTCTGCCAGAGACCCACCCATGTGGGGGCCCCCACAGTTCTACCCTGCTACCACCTCCCTTTCCTCAAGAAGCTTGGAGGCTTCAACAATGAAGCTCAAGGTCCCCTGCCCATCTGGAGACATCCATCCCCTGTGGACTGTCATCAGGGGGCCTCGGCCATGACCCTGAGAAGCTCCTGTATGGCACCATCCACGGCACCAGGCGCACCTGTCCTGTAGACCACGTGGCTTTATTCCTCCAGTTCTCCCCACCTGCTGTCTTCCCAAACCAGAGGGGCCAGAAGACGGAAGTCTGCACAGTAAGGAGCCCTGGGTAAGGACGCAGCAGGCAGGCTGGTGCTCGGGACACCCTTCGGAGCTGCTCTCCAGTGTGTCCCCACAGCTACTTTAAGCAGATGACCTGCCGCCCACCTTACCTTTGTCTTTAGCTCACCTGATTTCAGACATGGGATTTTATCTCTGTGTTCGTTTTCATTTCTTGAAAATTGTGGTTACAAAATGCATAATATAAAATTTACCACCTTAGCCATCATTAAGTGTACAGTTCAGTAGAGTTAAGTAAATTCACATTATTGGTCTCTAGAACTCCATTTATTCATTTATTTTTTGAGACAGAGTCTCACTGTGTCACCCTAGGTAGAGTGCTGTAGCATCACAGCTCACAGCAACCTCCAACTCTTGGGCTTAAGCGATTCTCTTGCCTCAGCCTTCCAAGTAGCCAGGACTACAGGCATCTACCACAATGCCGTTATCCAGAACTTTTTCATCTTGCAAAATTAAAACTGTCAACTCATTAAACAACTCCCCAAGTCCCCTTCCCCTACTTTCTGTCTCTATGAATCTGACTACCCTCTCTACTTCATATGTGCAGCAATAATACAGTATTCGTCTTTGTGACTGGCTTATTTCACTGAGCGTGATGTCTTCCAGTTTCATCCACGTTGTAGTCTGTGTCAGAATTTCTTTCTTTTTAAAGGCTGAATACCATTCCTCGTACATACGTATCACATTTTGTTTATCCATCCATCCATCCACCGACACTGGGTTTCTCCTACCTCTTGACCACTGTGAATGAACATAGCAGGCAAATATGCATGCAAATATTCTTCTAGATACAAACTCAGAAGCGGAATTTCTAGATCATAGGATCATTCTATTTTTAATTTGACATGCCGTGCTGTTTTCTGTAGCAGCCGCACCATTTCATGATGCCACCAACGATGCTCACGAGTTCCAATTCGTTGCTCCCCAACATATTTCCTGGCTGTTTTTATTGTTTGATGGCAGCCATCCTGACAGTGTAAGGTGATAACTCACTGTGCTTTTGTTTTGTGCTTCCCTCCTGGCTGGTGATGCTGAGCATGTTTTCGTATTCTTGTTAGCCATTAGTGTATCATCTTTGGAGAGATTTCTCTTTAAGCCCTTTGTCCACGTTTAATTGCCCTCGTTACTTTTTGTTGTTGCTCATGAGTCCTGGGAACTCTTTACATATTCTGGATGTGAACTCCCAGTCAGATACTGATCAGCAGGTATTTCCTCCCATGCTGCAGGTGGCCCTTTACTCTGCTGCCCGTGTCCCTTGATGCACAGAAGCGCTAACGGCTGCTGCAGCCCCAGAATCTACTTCTGCTCCTGTTATCTGCATGTTTGGCATCAACTCCGAAAACTCATTGCCAAATCCCATCTCCTAAAACTTTTCCTCTTATATTTTCTTCTAGGAATTTTACGTTTTAGGCCTTACATTTAGGTCTTTACTCCATTCTGAATTAATTTTTGTATACGCTCCAAGGTGAGGGTCCGACTTCGTCCTGGGCGTGTGGATACCCAGTCTTCCCGGCGCCCTCTGTCTCTGAGACCGTCCTCTCCCCATGGCATGGTCTTGGCACCCTTGCTCAAGAGCATTTGACCAGATATGTGCAGGCTTATTTCTGGCCTCTCAATTCTGTTTCACTGGTCTACAAGTCTTGATTTCCTGTTCTTATCAGATTGCAAGGTGAATTCACAACCTCCTAGCATAGTTGACTGGAGAGTAAGAAGAAGTTAGCCTAGCTGGGCATTGTGGTGGGCACCTGTAATACCAGCTACTCAGAAGGCTGAGGCAGGAGGATCACTGGAGCCCAGGAGTTTGAGGTTGCTATGAGCTGTGATGGCACAGCATTCTATCCAGGGCGACGGACTGAGACTCTGTCTCAAAAAAAATAAATAAATAAAAGAAGAAGAAGTTACCTATACACCATGTCCTTTAACATATTAGAAAGCCCTTAGAATCTTAGTGGATGAATAGATGGTCTGGTAAACTTGAGTGACATTTTACAAGTCATGCAGTGAACACTTACTAAGTGCCTATGAGGTGCCAAACACTCTTTGGCAATTTCCATCTCTTACTTCTAAGCCTCTTGAGCAGTAATTTTTAAATGATGTGCCATGGCACACTGGTGTGGAGTGAGAGGACTGATCTTAGATATGCTGGGAAAAATTTTAAACATCATTAATTAAATTACTTTCAAAAGAAATTCAATGCACATTAAGTATATATATATATATATATTTTTTTTTTTTTTTAACTTCTCTTTTTGGTCAACATAATTTAAGTGTGGCACGGAACTTTAACTATAGACTGAAGTGTGCCGGGAGATAAAAAGTTTGAAAAACACTGTGTCCCGAGGCACTATTAACCTGACTTGACACGTGAGGGGGTCATGTAATTATTGACATTTACACCACGCCTGCCCTTTAGTACCTAGATAGTTCCAGATGTTCCCACTAATTACTTTCTATCTGATAAGTGGTCTCTGTGTCCTATTTCCTTAAGTAAACTCCTGACATAAGAAACAATATGCAAACACATTCTGTGACTGATCACATTTACATGAAGTTCAAGAACAGGCAACACTGATGCCTGGTGACGGGAGTTGGAGCAGTGGTTTCCTCTGAGTGCAGGGCCAGAGACGGGCTCAGTACAAAGGAGCAGGGGAAGCACTCCAGAGGGATGGAAAGTTCTTTGCCTTTTCCTTGGTGGTGAACACTCAACGGTCCTGTATAGAAAATTATAGAGCTATATGCACTTTGGCTTTCTGTGTATTTTATTGCATATATTTCAACAAGTTATGTTATAAAAAAAATTAAAAACCAAATGGATCAGGATGATAGAGCCAAACAGATTGGGTGGAACGTCTTAGGTCACTGGCCTGGGGTACAAGTGCCAGGTCCAGAGTAACCCCGAGAAGCTTCTAGCTCTGGGCAGCTACTCACACTAGAGGCTGTTTCCAGCCTTCTGTGGCAGGGCTGGGTGACAACCTGTGCTCCCAACAGTGTGGGATCCACACTCACTACACTCTTCCCTGCCCTTCCTTGAAGGCCTCCCCTATACCTCTCCACTTCTCTGGCCCACTCTGCACTGGCCCCTCAGGGCTCTGGTCATCACAACCTCTCCTGGCATCCTTCAGCTCACGGGAGGCTGGCGATGTCCCCTTGACTTGTGGACATAAGTGGTCTCAGTGTAGACTTAGCATGGTGAGACATAGACATCTCTCCTGAGAGTGCACACACACCGTACGCACCACGACACACACAGATTGAACCCCAGGATGGTTGTTGCTGCTTTTCATCGAACGTGCTCACGTCTTCATTGCCTTCCTCAGTTTCACGTGCTGAACTGCACGTTTATCTTTTCTTTTTAAAATTAAGATCATTGGACTTAATGATTTGTTTCTTCTGTGAGCCACATGGAGCTTTGCACTCATCCATTGTTTAATGTACACTAGGAATGGCAGGTCTCACGGTGTGGCCCCCTGGGGAGCCAGGGAGGTTAAAACTTAACATGAAGGTGTCCACAGTACATTTGGAAGGTGTATGTGACTTGGTGGACCAGCATTTTCCAAATGATGAACAGACAATAGCACACAATCACAAGAGAGCCAAAAATCCTTTTAAAGAGCCAGACAGAGCCACGAATAGTAATGTGACCAAGTAAACCACCATGCGTCAAGTTTGGGGATCGTGTGAAAGAAGAACACCCACAATGACCTGAAAAGCACATCAAGATGCTTCTCCCGTTCCGACTACACAGCCCTGGGAGGCCGGCTTTCCTCCACACCCACAGCTAAGACAGCCGACTGCAAAGGGGACGCCAGAACCCAGCAAAACTGTAAAACAGCACCATTCTTCTCACTAGCTACTTTGTTTTGGAAGATAAAATTGTCTTTCTTAAAAATATTTATGTTAACATGTAAGGGTTGTATTATTATTTTTAAATGAATTAATAAATAACTTTAAAAATTTCTCCCTTTTTCCTTCTGATGCAGGAAACATCAACAGATACAACGCTCACAGACAGAAGCTGCTCAGCCACGTCTGTGTGTAAAGGGCCCCGAGGGCAGAGGGTGTGAGAACTGCGGCTCTGGGCTGCCGGCCTGACGCGCTGGCCTGACGCGCTGGCCTGACGCAGTGGACGCTGAAGGCACCAACAGCCCAGATTTGGATTCAGATCTGGGTTTCAATCAAGGTGTCACACTACACTAATGGACTTGGAGCAACTTAGTACTCTTAAACCTTAAGTGTTTTTTTTTTTTCTTAATCTGTCAAATGGTAAGAATACCTTTTCAGAATTGAGTTAAACTGGATGAAATATGAGCACGCTAGCACAGCCAGCCTAGAACTGGTCGGCACTTACATGTCACTAATAATAAATGACTAGCAAGCGGCATTCATCCTATACGGCTTTGAGTCAGCTGGACCTGGCTGAGCTAGGGGTGAGGTTATCAAGAATCATAGCCCCTGACCAACTACGAGGAAAGCAAAAGGCCACCCACGTCCTGGCACAGGACTGTGGAGAGCCGAGTCTTTGGAGCTCTTCCAACTTGGAGGAAGCACATACTCATCCTGTTTGGTTTTGTTTTGAGACAGAGTCTCATTCTGTTGCCCTGGGTAGAGTGCTGTGGTGTCATAGCTCACAGCAACCTCGAACCCCTGGGTTCAAATGATCTTCTTGCCTCAGTCTCCCAAGGTGGAGGCTCTGAGGTGCCCACTATAATGCATGGCTAATGTTTTTTTAAATTTTCAGTAGAGAGGGGGGTCTTGTTTGTGCTCAGACTATTCTCAAACTCCTGAGCTCAGACAATCCACCTGCCTTGGGCTCTGGGATTACAGGTGTGAGCTACGGAGCTGCACAGGCATGTTCATCTTTTGAGGGGCCAGAAACCCAGACAGAGCTTCTCATTGGAAGGTACAGGTCCTTGCTGAATTCAGTTCAGTTCAATTCAATTCACCAAACGTTATCAGGAACCTACTAGATCCCAGGGACTCTTTAAGCCCCAGAGATGCATCCGTGAACAAAACTGACAAAGATCTGGGACTTGTGTGGTCTAGTGCAAACTTTCAGAAACTGAGGCAGGGTCCCCAGGGAGGACCGATTGCAAGTGGAAAATCCTTGGGAACAGAGCGACAGAGGATACGCAGTGCCCCCCACGGGCACCTGAGCTTGGGTCCATGAGGCGCCACAAAGAGGCACTGGTGGTGCTTCGGTGCTGGGGCCAGGGTGGGGCTCTCTTTGTAAACACAGCCATGGAGAGTCAGGAGATGACCAGCAGGACAGGGTAGAGACCAGAGGCTTCCCTGGAACAGGAGGAGGGAGAGAGGAGGAAGAAGTCAAGGTCAGGGAAGGCATCCCTTGGGGGGAAACATCCGCCCCTCCTTCCTAAACCATGACTCGGCAGCTTCCCTGCAGGAGCAGCTGGGGGAGGAGGTGCTCAGAATGTGGACTGGAGCTTGGGGGACGGCCTGGACTGAGCCTAGGAGTCTGTGTCTGAAAGGCCCGGGCAGAAGAAGCAGGTAAAGGTGACCTGCAAGTTCAAAGTGAGGAGCTTCCTGTCCTTATCTCATCTGAAAGAGAGGCAACTATCATCTGGGGATCCTCCTTTTTGTTCTGGGGAGCAATCTGGGTGGGCCACACCTAATGGTACCCAGCCCTTGCCCTCAGGAAGGACAGGCGACTGAGCTGCCCGAGTGGTGCGTCTCAGCTCCTAAACTGGCCTTATTAGTTCCGCTTAGCAGGCTGCTAATTGCAGACTGTTTCCCAGAGAGTCTCCCGAAGGTGCCAGATGTGTCCATGCAGAAAATTCATGGCTACCTTGGGGCTTTCAATTGGAAAAGTATTGGCTGCAGAAGCCCAGCTCTAAGTCACAACCCTGGTGGCAGAAACCCAGCCTGAAATTTACCCTCTAGGTTTTGGGAAGAGTCCTAAATTTGGACTGTTTTGAGTCCCGCAGTTTTGCCTGGGGCTGTTGACATCCTACACTTCCAAATGTGTCTTATAGGCTCTGTGCAAGTCACAAGGCCTGTGGCCAGCATGGTGACACTGGGCCAGGGAGAAGCCGCAGTGGAACTCAGGCTTGGGGTGGAACAGGCCCTTGCGTGTGGGCGACGTGCTGTGGGCCGGACAGGCAGCCTGCTGTCAGGAACTTGAGAGACACAGAGTGAGAAGCAGTTCCTGGGGGAGGCTGTCGCCACAAAGGTGAGTCCATTAAAAACTAGAAAAGAGGTCTGGGCCAGAAGTGGTACAAAAATCCAGACTAGAGTTTCCAGGATCAACTAATCGGCCACTCCTGGAGAAGCATGGTGCTGTGTGCCCCCTGAGCAGTGTGGAGAGCCCTGCTTGCTCTCTGGCCAGTTAGGCAACTGAAATGCACGCAGAGTCCGCGAGGGCTCTCAGCACAACATGGGTCTCCTCCATGGAGACTCTGCATCAAAATCCTAGGTCCTGGCTCGCATCAGGCCTCCTCCCAAAAAGATGAACCCAAACTATGAGGTCCTGAGGTCCTCGAGGGCGAGGCAGAGATCCACATGCTCCGGCTGAACCCCAGACTCCGTGTGGCCTCACCACCCCACTCTTCTTCTTTGTCCTGAAAGTCTTCTTGTGACCTGATGACCAGTTCCCTGTTCATCTGCATCTCTCCTGGGAGGCAAGACGCGTGGAACTCAGCAAACAGAAGGCTGCCGCGCAAACTCATTCTCTGCTGCTGCTTTTCACGCTTTGAAAAGTAGTTTTCCCACTAACAGCTGGAATTGTTTGGAGGAAGAGCAGGGCGGTGGGATGGTCCTGCCTGGGAACTTTCAGCTATCGGGTGGCCAGGGCGCAGATTAAGCAAGGAAACAGAAGGTACCTAGAATAGCACTGGGGACAACAGAGGGGTCCCGTGCACAGCCCCGGGAGAACTTCGATAGGTTATTTTTTCTCTCACAGTCATGAACAATTCAGAGAAAAGCTAGCTGGATTTTAGTGTTGATTTAGAAAATAGTTACAGGAAGAACTTTCAGAGAATTTCGATGACGTTTGTCCTGAAGAACAGGCACCCGTATCGTACCGCACTCCCTCTGCTGCATGTCACAGAGATGTTTACAAGTCCAAGGTCTGCGGCAGCCCTGCACCCACAGTGTCCATCAGCATTATTTTCCCAAAGGTGCTCACTTGTGTGTCCGTGTCTGTTGCGGTGACTCTCATACCTCAGGCTGTGTCGCTATTGATCTGTGAGGAGCCAGCTTTGATGTCACGACTGCAGCTGTTCTGGGGCTCCATGAACCACTCCACGCTGTGTGTGTTCCGACTGCTTCTGTGACCGACTGCTTCCCCCCCGTCTTTCCTTTCTCCCTCCCCTTTACCCTTCCTGTTCCAAGACACAATAGTGCAATTAGACCAATTAATTATAATGGCCTCTAAGTGTTCAAGGGAAAGAACCACACGTGTTTCACTCACTTTAAATCAAAAGTTAGAAATGATTATTAAACTCAGTAAAGAAGCCTGTGGGAAGCCAAGAGGGCAAAAGCTAGGCCTCTTGCACTTACTGATAACTAAATTATTGAAGAAAATAAAAAGTGATAATCCAGTGAACCGCAGAATGATAAGATAGTGAAATACTTTATTCCTGATCAGGAGAAAGTTTTACTGCTCTAGATAGAAGAGCATACCACAGCCAAAACACGCCCTTACGCCAAAGCCTAACCCAGAGTGAGGTCCTGACTCTTTCAAACCCCGTGACGGCTGAGAGAGGCAAAGTTCTTCCTGGAACTTTTTTCTAAATCAACACTAAAATCCAGCTAGTTTTTCTCTGAAAAACTCTAACCCTAACCCTAACCTTAAGCCGCAGAAGGAAAGTTGGAAGCTTCTGGGGCGGTTTCATGAAGTTTAAGGAAAGAAGCCATCTCCATAACACAGAAAAGCCACAGTGCTATTGAATAGCAACAGACTGAACTACAGTGTGATATGAATGTAACTTCCACGCGCGGGAACCAAACCCGCTGTGTGACTCCCTTTATTGTGCTATCTGCTTTATTGCAGTGATCTGGAATCAAACCTGCCTGCATTCCAAGAAAAAAGGTTTTTCCTAAAGTCTTTTGAGAAGGAAAATAAAACAAAAATCACAGTGGTATATGTATATAAGAGTCCAAAACTGCGGAAGGCAAGAACACAGAACATATTTCTGAAACTGATGGGATGGCTCAGTGGGACCCAGCCCCTCCCATGTTGGGGCAGGCACTGGTGGAGGCAGGGAAGAACCATGGGTCCTGGCCCCAAATGCTAGCCCAGCAAGCCCCGGGGCTGGCTGCCTGGACCCCTCACTGACCCCTCACCAACCTCATTTTCTTTTCTCTCTCCCAGGAAAGTGCTTGAAAATACCACCACTCTCTCACTGAGCCTGTGTAGCGAGAGAGCCGAGCCAGGAAGCTGCTCCTTCTAAACACATTTCTGTGCACGATTGTTGGAGAAATGAGAATGCAAGTGGGCAAAGAAAGGCAGAAAGACATGTGCAGAGGTCACCACATTCCTGTCCCTTCAGCAGCGACCGGGTGGCCCTGGGCCCCAGCCCCGCTGGGAGCGTCCCTTCTACTACCACCGGATGAGATGGACTCCCACTGTGTGACCTTAGCAGCACCTGGTAGGCGTCCCTACCTACTGGCCCTGCCCTCGCGGGTCTCTTCCCTGGCCCCTCCAAGGCCTCCGAGCGTTAGCAGGGGCAAGCTGGGACCCCTCTCCTGCCACAGGTCTCGGAAACCTCTCTGGAAACATCAGCCCTGATCACCCCAGTGGGATCGGGGGTTCCTCAGTGCCCAGCCTGCTGGAAGTCTGGGGTCAGAGCCAGGGCCCACACCCTGGAGCCTCAGTCTGGGGATTGGTGCAGAGGGGCGGAGGCTCAGGAGAATTACAGAGGGCGGTGAGGACCACGTGTGACCATCACCGGCCATCTCTAATGGGGGTCACCACCCTGGGAAACCAGCCTCGCCCTCGGCTTCCAGGGCGCGGGGCCCCCACTGCCGGAACCCCCACATCTGCTCACCGAGTGTCCGGCTCCGGCGTCCACGGGCCTGGAGAAGCCACCGCGCCCGCGTCATCCCCGCTGAACGGGCGCCCGACGCATGCGTGGTAGGGACCACGGCCGCCCCTGGGCCACGGGGTGGTGGGGGTGGTGGGGGTGGCGGCGTCGGGTCCACGAGGACTTTCTTGCCCGTAGAACCAAGGAAGGTGAGGAGCAAGGTGCGTCTACAAGGCCTCTGCTGCCTTTGGGTACATCTCCTGCTGCACCCCTCCCCTTGGGTCTCACGCCCCTGTTTAGCTACGTCCCCTTCGCCCCTCCCCCACTAGTCCAGCCCCGTCTAGCGGCCTCTCTGGCACGCTGAGGGCCTCGATGTAGCTCCTGGGCGCTTCCCCACGGCTATTCTGGGAGTATCAAGTCAGGTGGGAGGAGTCTGGACTGAAACGACTTTAAAATGGGATTTTCAGATGAAAATGTTGTCGTGAAAATGCTTAGGGCTGCTCCCTCCCACCAGTCCTCTCATGGTCCTTTCCAGGTCTTGTTAGGAAGTGGACTTGGGGGCTCGCTTGCGCGCCCGGCACGTGTGTTGTCCTGTGGGTTTCTGGAATGCAGGCATTGGGTTTGTTTCTGTGGATCCACACTCAGAAACTAAATACAGGCATACCTGGTTCACCCCTTCCCTTACTGGCTTCACAGATGTGTTTTTGACAATCCTGTGTAAACAAAGGTTCTCTGAAAAAGGAATTCGGAGGAGAGTGACTATCCCAGTGAACAGAACTATACCCAGTCTACCCTGCCTGTGCCCTGAAAATGCAACAAGGAAGCCTGGATGACAGCATGTCTGTTTGTGTCATGCTTTGCTGAATATTTCAAGCCTACTGTTGAGACCTTCTGTTCAGAAGAAAAGGTATTTACTGTTCATTAACAATGTACCTGGCCACCCAAGAGCTCTGATGGAGAGGTTCAAGGTGGTGAATGTTGTTTTCATGCCTCCTAACACAACATCCATTCTGCAGCCTATGGATCAAGTAGTAGTAATTTTGACTTTTAAGTTTTATGATTTAAGAAATACATATTGTAAGGCCATAGCTGTCACAAAGGATGATTCTTCTGATAGATCTGGGCAAAACCAATTGAAAACATTTTGGAAAGAGTTCACCATTCTAGATGCCATTGAGAACATGCATGATTCACAAGAAGAGGTCAAAATATCAATAGTAATAGGAGTTTGGACCAGGTATGGCTCATGCCTGAAATCTTGGCACTCTGGAAGGTGGAGGCAGGACAGTTTCTTGAGCTCAGGAGTTCCAGCCCAGCCTGAGCAAGAGCAAGACCCCGTCTCTAATAAAAATAGGAAAAGTAGCCAGGCATTGTGGCAGGCACCTATAGTCCTAGCTGAGACAAGAGGATCACTTGAACCGAAGGGTTTGAGGTTGGTGTGAGCTATGACGCCGTGGCACTCTACCCAATGGCAACAAAGTGAAACTCTTATCTCAAAACAAAACAAAACAAAACAAAAACTAGATTTTGGAAGAATTGGGTTCCAACACTCATGGACCACTTTGAGAGGTACAAAACTTCAGTAGAGGGGGTAAGTGCAGATGTCATGGAAATAAAAAGGGAACTAGAATTAGAAGTGGTGTCTAAAAATGTGACGGAATTGCTGCTCCAGCTTCATGTTAAAACTTGCAGGGATGAGGAGTTACTTCTTATGGATAAGCAAAGAAAGTGGTTTGGGTGAAATCTACTCCTGGTGAGGATGCTGGGAAGGTTGAAATGACAACAAAGGATTCAGACACCAGGGGAAGTGAGTTGATAAGCAGTGACAGGTGTGAGAGGACTGACCCCACTTCCTAAAGAAGTTCTGTCATGGGTCAGATGCCATCAAACAGAGCAGCATGCAACAGAGAATCTTCCTGAAGGAACAAGTCAATTGATGAGCTAAACTTCATTGTTGTCTTATGTTAAGAAGTTGCCACAGCCACCCCAACCTTCAGCACCCACCACCCCAATTATTCAGCAGCCATAAACACAGAGACAAGACCGTCCACCTGCAAAAAGGTGATGACTCGTGGAAGACTCAGGTGATCATTAGCCTTTTTAGCAATAAAGTGTTTCTAGTTAATGTATGCATACTTAACAGATGACAGTTTCATGTAAGCAGAGCATGGAAGGAAGCATCCAGGCTTCTTGTTGCCTTTAGTAGTCACTGGGACACCAAAAAATTGGTGTGACTCATGTTATATCATGTTTTCCCCCAAATAAGACACTGTCTTATATTTATTTTTTCTCAAGAAGACACACTGGGGTTTATTTTCAGGGGATGTCTTATTTTTATTAAGTATAATACAACAATCTACATTTATTCAAACACAGTTAAGTTATTTTCTTCTGGAACCTGACAGGAGGAACCAACCTTGTTGGTGGCGCTGGCACTAGTGATGAGTGAACTCCTTTCCCCTACCCGTTCGCATGTGCGCAATAGGATGCCTGCAACCGAGGTTACCACACACGCACCTGCATAAGTGCAAACGGCTTGGAGAAAGGAGCTGTCAGCTCAGAGAAAGGAGCTGTGGCAGATAAAAGGTATTCCAGTCCTCCTTACCACTCTGCACTGAAATGCATGGCGTGGCTATGCAGTGTATCTGCAGGTCATCACTAGGTCTTATTATTGGGGTAAGGCTTATATTTAACAAATGCATAGAAACCCTGCTAGGGCTTATTTTTGGGGTAGGTCTTATTTTGGGGGAAACACGGTATTGTGTTATTTGCTTTATCCGCATGGTCTGAAACAGCTCACACTATTTCTCCAGTCTGCCTATGTGATTGAATAATTGTCTGCTAAGATTCAGAGCTGGTGAAAAGTCTAGACTTCTCTTAAGTTTAACTCCTTTAGGGGCTTTTTTCCCCCACTGAAGTGATGATCCAAAGTCTACAGTCTCACTACTTCCAGGCACCGGATGAGGCCCCTAGGCTGGCTGTCCTGCAATCTCTTATTCTGCAGTGAGGAAATGCAACCTCAGGGGAAATGACTCCTTGCACCTGTGTGTCGGGTATAAAGGTAGTGTCAGAGTGGATTCAACTGTAAGGAATAATAAGCTAATATTTTTATTAATTTTTTTTTTTTTTTTGCAGTTTTTGGCCAGGGCTGGGTTTGAACCTGCCACCTCCGGCATATGGGGTCAGCGCCCTACTCCTTTGAGCCACAGCGCTGCCCTAAGCTAATATTTGTTGGACACACTTGTCACATACAACAATGCCTTTGGCTCCAACCAATAATTGTCATTAAAGTTCAAACCACAGGAATCAGGAAGAGGGGTTGAAGCCACACCGCTAATCATCCTGCTGTTGAGGTTGCCCGGTAAGAAGTAACGTGACTGATCAGCACAGGATTTAGCTGGAGAAAAGCTGTTTCCTGAGTTAAATGAAAACACTAAACTCATTCTCTTCCCACAGTTTGTTCTCAGTCTCATTGTTAGAATGAGAGACAGAGTACACAAGTACAAATGCCAGCAAGACCTCCTTGGTCACCTTCCTTTTCAACAGTCACGCCAGGGAACCAACCTTGCTTTGTTCTTACAATGAAAGTGTCCCTTTTAGAAGGAAGCCAAAAGCCAGTTTTTCTTTTGTGAAGCCAAGTGAGGATCAGTAGAGTGGGAATACACACACACACATCTTTATTAAGAAGGTTAAGAAAATTTAAAAACTCTACTCAACAAAATATCTGCCTTTTCTCTAAAGAGGAAAAAGAAATGTTCATGTTTTCACTGAATTGAGTTTGCCTGCTCACTGCCCTTCCAGCAGAATGAATGAACAAACACTTGTTTTGAAAATCCAAACTTCGGGGACTCTGTTCTATAACTACAGCAATTCGAGGAAGCTGGAATCGTTGTGGCCATTTTACGGATGGGCACCTGAGGATCTAAGAAGCATAGTGAGTTGTTCAAGGTCCCACAGCTGGTGGTGGAGGAAGTGGCCCCTTCCATGTGCTCTCTTGAGACATTCATCACATCATATTACAATTATCTGTTCCTGTTATCACCCTACCCAAGAGCCTGTGAGCTCCCTATGGGCAAAAGCTAAGACTTGTTTTTCCACTTCCTAAAATGACTCCCAATGCATAACAAACTTTCAATGCATTTTGAATGAATGAGGGAGGGAAGGATCAGACAGATGAAACGATGGGAAGCAGTGGAACAGAGTTAGGACCTCCCATCAGATATTTTTCCCATAGCTTTATTAAGGTATTATTGACAAATATAAATTATATACATTTATATGTATATAGACGAAAGGCCTATATGCCTCTGGCCAAAAAAGCTATTTGAGAGAAAGCAGTGAAAAGACATGGTGCAGACACACTTGTGAGAAAGGGAGGCCGAATCCCACATGGCCAGGTTGGTTGCAGGCTTCAAAGCCCCCTGACCTAAGGTTGGCCTGGTCGCTTGTGGGTGTAAAACCCCCCTGACTTAAGGCCCACGTGGGAGCCAAGGTTTGCACACAAGTTTCTGTATGCCCTAGAAGTTTCTCCATGTCTAGTTTTAAGGATTGAAGTAACTGCCAGTAGAACAGACTTTCAAACCGTCTCTTTCCTCCATAGCCTCAGGCTTCATCAGATAAGAACAAAGGAGGTAATGACTGACAACATGTTCTTCATTAAGTTATGTTAAACTGGGTTATGTTGAAACGGTTATGCTTAAAGGTGTATGTTGGGTGGATTATCAGATTCCTAGAAGGAGCTACTTACAGGGCGAGTAGTCACAAGTTGTTCAAATGGATTGATGAAGTCATTGATGTCTGATGCGCATGTGCAGAGGGATTGGAAAGAATATTAATGAGGTCCTTGCTGTATAGTGCGTTTGCACAAGATTCCCTATATAAACCAACATTAAATAGAGAAAGCTCGCCATTTTGCCTGAGTGAGCAGATGGTCACCTTTATTTAAAACGCAATTTCAATAAGCGTGCTTATTCACCGTGACATCGCTTTTCCGTGAGACCCTAATGGCAACACCCTTATAGCAACATATGTACAGTGTGATGCTTTAATATGTGTATGCTTGGTGGAATGGCTAGATCAACCTCACTGGCATGTGCATTACTTCACACACATATCATTTTTGTGTGATTAGAACATTTAAAATCTCTGTTAGCAATTCTCAAGTATACAATGCATTGTTATAAACTTCTATGGTGTACAGTAGATGTCTTGAACTTACTCCTCCTGTCTAAAGATCTGTATCCTTTGGCTGACATCCCCCGTACCCCACACCCTGGGTCCTGGTAACCAGCGTTCTACATTTGAGCTGGTTTCAGAGGAGGAAGAAACAAAGGCCTTATTGATAACTAAAGGAAGGCTACACGTGTCAGGAATCATGAGGGGTCACCTCGGGAAGGGGCTGGAAGGCGCAGGAGTGCTGACAGGGAGGGTCCTCAAGGGTGAGGTCCCTGTGCACACACCCAGCACAGTCAACAGGTTTACTGTCTGGGGCTGAAAATGTTTTAACAAGACTGTAGGAAGCATAAAGAAATCAGACAAGTAAATCCAAACAAGAAAGCCACTCCACAAGTTTGATTCAGGAAAGAGTCAGTGAGGGTTTCCGCAGGAGCCAGGCACAGAGCAGGTCCCTGGGGAATAACAATGACCAGGAGGCCTTCTTAGTTGGTTGGATCAGCCCACCTAACCACCACCACCAGGGTGTCTAGTGGTGTTTTCAATCCCACCTGAGGAGGACCATGGTGGGGGGCGGGGGTGGTGAGGTCTGGCTGGGGGCTGAACTGTTGGGTGGCAGTAACCAGGCTGAGCACTTAGAGAAGGTGGGGCTGGGGGAGGGGCACAACCTAGACCTTGGTGAAGGGGCCCAGAAGCCTTCCCCACCTGAGAGCTTTTCAGAAAGGCCTGCCCCAGACCCACAGAATCACAATGTACATTTGAATAAGATCACCAGGTGACTCAAGTATAATTTCAACTTCCAGAGTCCCTGAGCTAAAGAATCTGTTCACAGGCAATCTGGAGGAACTTGGAGGCGTCAAGAGAGGATGGTGCACCAGAGCAGGTGAGCAAGAGCCCAGAGAAGGTTGACAGCCCTAGGTCTAGTCCCATCTCTCAGGCCTGTCAAGGGAAAATCCTAAGACAATTTAAACAGGTTTTTTTCTGAGTGGAATATATGCAACTGTGGCCAGGGAACATCATTTTAAGAGGTCTTGGGAGAATGTGCTCAAGGCAGCTGGGTTATGGTTGGTTTAACACCTCCACAGAGACAGGAGTTACAGGTAAAACCATAAATCAGTACATGGGAGGTAGACATTGGTTCGGCCTGAAAAGGCAGGCCATCTCAAAGCAGAGGCTTACAAGCCATAGGTGGGTTTTAGTGATTCTTTAGTTGGCAATTGGTTAAAATGAGAGAGGATACCCAGGAAAAGTGAGGTCTAGGAGAACCGAGGTCTTCTCAAGGATACACCTGTGAGGTCCTCCCCATGGTGAATCAGCCCTTAGGAGTTTGTAGAAAATTAACTTCCTGGGAAGTAGAAACTTGCTTGCTTCTGCTTTTGTAAAGGCCCACAGTTGTATAAAAACCAGAGCCAGCTTCTCCAGCTTGATTCAAACTGACCAATGAGAAAGGTACCTATGGGCTGGAACTTTTTGACTGGAGATGAAAAGGGAAAGACCAAGCCAGTCGGGAAATGTGGCCATTTTAAATTCTCGCCCTGGATGAATAAAAGCCGCCTTCCTCTTAAATACAGTGTTGGGGTGCTCATTCTCACTAGGGGGCCCTGTCTTCCTGCAGCAGAAATGGTTAAGCTTTGTCTAAAGTTCTGGAGTCAGTAGAAGGAATCCTTGAGTTAAGATTGGGGGTCTTCTACCTCTCATGCTGATATAGGATTCCCCCACTCAGAGCTGGACAGGGACCCCCCACCATTCTCTAGGCCCAGGTGAGCTCTGAAATCAGACCCCTATCTCTAGGCACAGACAGGCTGCCCTTTCCAGGCCACACTCTCTGGGCTCCAGCAAGGTCATGAACGAAGCAGCCTGAAAGGTGTGGGTGGTTCCACCTTGAGTAAAGAGTAACACCCTAGTTCCTTCCCTGACACAAAAACTGCAGAGAATGACTAGCCTCGCCCTGGGGGAGGGATTGCATACACGCATCTGTTACTACACTCATTAAGTTTGTACAGGTGTTTTTCCACCTCCCAAGGCTTGGCCAACATGTAATCCATGCCCCTAGACAAAGGACTCACGTGGGAGACTTCCAACTTGGGTCTGCCCCTTTGTCAGAAGCTCTGGTGCTTTTTACTCCTTCTATATTCCTTTCTGTCTCATAAAATCCTATCTTTCCACTCCTCTGTAGTCCATCAGTTCATTCTTCAAATCCCCAACAGTAAGGATCTACTGAGGAAAGAAATTCTGGTAACGATGGGCTGATGTACCAGAATCAGGTTGGAAAGTAAGCCATCTTCTACTACTTCAATAAAAACCTGTTTAATGAGATTTTACTGTTCATAAGTGTGTTTCACCAGGCTTTTTAGGAAGAAATTTGGGCAAGAAGAAAACTGGTCAGAATTTAGTCCTGCCTCCGACCTACTCAGGGGGCTGGAGTGGGAGGGTCCCTTGAGTTGGAAGTGGAAGTTGCAGGGGACTCTGAGGGTGCCCCCGCACACTGCAGCCTGCTTGGCAGAGCAGGACTCTGTCTCTAAAGGGGAGAAAACTGACTAACAAACACGGAGGAGGAAGCAGGGAGAAAGGAAGGAGTTAGGGCGCACTTACGGATTCTCATCTGCCATAGAGATGAGAAAAGGCTGGGCCACAGAAACAAACAGAACTGGCAAATGAAGACTGACTGAAATCAAGTGAGGGCGCAAGGGGGAGGTCAGGGAAGAAAATGGACTCACCTGACAGCAGAGAACTAACACACGTCTTAAAATACAGGGCCAAGAGAGTCTCCGCCATTACATAACACTGTAATATTAATCACAAAAGTGTCCACTATACTAAAAGTACAAGCTTCCTGGATAAAAGAACTACACAAATACCAAAAAAGCAAACATGTCACAGTGAAAGAAGCCAGGTAAATGTAAACACAAAAGGTAATAGTAGGACAGAAACAAAACTGTCTTCAAATGTCAATGAATGTAAACAGACTCTGTCTATTTAAAAAAGGAGTTCTTGATTTCATAGAAAAAGCAAACCCAACTCTATGGCTGATCAGAAAAGTTGGAAACAGAGACAGGTACTTCATAGGAAGCTGCTGTGAACAACAGTGAAGGGAGGTCTGAGGTCTTTATACCACTCAAGGAGGAATTTATTTATTTATTTGTTTGGTTGGTTTTTTGAGATAGAGTCTCACTTGGTTGCCTTGCCATGGTGTTATAGCTCACAGCAACCTCAAACTCCTGGGCTCAAGCAATCCCCTGCCTCAGCCTCTGCGTGGCTGGGACTACAGGCACCTGCCACAATGCCCGGCTAGTTTTTCTACTTTTAGTAGAGATGGGGGTCTAGCTCTTGCTCAGGCTAGTCTTGAACTCCTGAGCTCAAGCAGTCTGCCCATCTGGGCCTTCCGGAGTGATAGGATTACAGGCATGAGCCACTGTGCCTGGCCTTCAAGAAGGAATTTAAGGCAAAAGGTGTTATATGATTCCAAGAGGAGCACTTTGCCTTTTTTCTAAAGGGGAGATTCCTAACGAGTGTATGCCATATATCATAGTACCTGTGGACAAAGTGACCGGGGACTTTTGGAAGCAGATGAGTTGAGCTCTGCAGAAACAGGCAGGCATTCGATCTGAGGAGACCTTGGGTCCCCTTCTCAGTCCGTGACAGGTATCTTTAAAGAATAAAGAAAAAGCAAAAGCAAATCTACACAACATGGCAAAATAGAACTGATGAGTGTGGCTCAAATTCTCCATGAGGAAGGGAAGAAAGCGCCTTGTTTTCCAGCACTTGTAGTGAGGCAGGGGAGAGAAGCAGAAGTGGCCTCTGTCCAGGCATTGTCCAGGCAATCTGCAGTGAGTACAAAGCTACTAATCACCAGCCCCACTGCAGCAGATGTCCCTGTTATCTAAATGTCCTCTAGAGGACGCATGTTGAATCTGTGCAGTAACCTTATAACTTCCTTGACCTTCTGCTGTGTCTTTGAGCATGGGTGGCCATGCCCCAATGGCCTGTGCCAGCCTGATCTTCCCTGAATCACCAGATTCGCACGTGCATACAAGCCCCTTCCTGTAAAAGGAAGACCAGAAACTGAGTCGATGGGCTCAGTTTGGGGGATGCTCACCCACTAAGTCTCCTGGCCAGTGAATAAAGCCACTTCCTCTTCTGACCGGTGCCTGAGAATCTTTTTGTCTGCCTTGGCTCCTGCTACAGTAGGATATGGAAATTGTCCTGTGTTGGGCCACAAGGAAAAGAAAGTCCTTTCAAATACTGGGCTTGTTATGGATCAGCCTTATAAGGATCATGTTGAAAGCTGCCCTTTGCCCTTGGTTGGTTCACTGACAGATCAACTCTCAATTACAGTAGAGTAATAAGAGGAAGGTGTCCCGTCCAATGGGACGGTTATTCGTGGGGGCGAGGGGGACCAAGCCTGAAAAAGAACGGGCGAGAAAGAGAGAACGAGACCAAGCAGGTTTCTTGTCAAGGTCTGTTTAATGGCGGCGAAAGGCCGGTTTTTAACGCTTACAGGCGAACAGGGGGCAGAGAGAGTGGGAGGAGGAGTGAAGAGGAAATGTGTCCTTCGCTGATTGGCAGATTTGAGGTTCAGGCCATTAGCTGGTTGCGCGGGCGCGGGAACGGGTGCCATTTTGAGTCTTAAACAAAGAACTGATAACTGCAAGGAAAATAGTTAAGCGGGAAATTGGCTGTGGTAGCATGGGGGTTTTTTCTGTAACAGGATGTGGGCAAACAGGGTGGGGTACATAATTTTTTGAAAATCTC
>CAUYQV010009527.1:0-11121 GCA_963574575.1 Galagoides demidoff
GCAGCCCTAAAGAAAAACGGAGACTTTACCTCCTTCATGTTTACATGGATGGAACTGGAAAATGTTCTTCTTAGCAAAGTATCTCAGGAATGGAAGAAAAAGTATCCAATGTACACAGCCCTTTTATGAAACTAATCTATATCTCTCAAATGAAAGATACAACTTAATTCTAGCTCAAGAATATGGGGTGGGGAAGGGGAGGGGAGAAGGGCGGATGGGTGGTGGGAAGGTGACGGGAAAGATCACCTATATATCTGTCTAACAAGGGTACAAGTGAACTTTTCTAGAACTAGAATATAAATGTTTTGATATAATGACTAAGCAAATGACATGAAATTTATATTAACCAGCTTGATGAAAGTGTTTCAAATTGTATATGAAAACAGCACAATGTACCCCATGTTTGCATTAATGTATACAGCTATCAATTAATAAAAAAAAGACTTAAAAAAAGGAATTCATTACATTATCACTCTAAACATTTTATAGACATACTACAATGTAATTAACATAATATAAATTAACAAAATCAAAGGTTCATAATATCCTACCAAATTTTTATAAAATTAGTCTTAGAGCTTCCTTTAGTGTATAAAACTTATACTTTTAAACAATAGCTTAGTATTCCATAGTACTAATCTACCTTAAATTTAGTTTGCTCTTCTTATAAGAATAAACAGGTATGTTATATTCTAATATTTTCTATTGGAAGTAATGCCACAATGAACTTATTTGCAGAAGTTTTTGTAGCATGTATTCTTAGAAATAACATTTCTGGGTAAGAGGTATGGACAATTGTGATACACAATGTCAAATCTTCCTTGAAAGATATTAGGCCAATTAACATTACCTTAAAAAGTGTATAAGAATGCATATTTCTCCATAACATTGCCAAGACTAGGTCTTGGCATTCTTTTTAATTTTAGTCCATGTGATGGAAAATAAAAACTCTTTTAAGGTGAAATAAATTGATTGTGTAACTGAATTTTAGTTCATATTATTATACATTGCTGTTTGTTTTTCCTCTGAATCACCTGTGCATGTCTTTTTTCTGCCTGTATTTTTCATTGTACAACTATATTTTGTTGATATGCAAGTTGTAGTTAAAGCTGTTAACTTTTCTCTAGTCAATAACTTTTGCTTTAACGTTCATTTATAGAATCACAGGCCAGGAAAAATTTAAACCAAAACAACAATAAACTCAGTACTCTAATATACAATTCAATGACTGAAACAGGAAAAATAATAAATGATAACAAAAATATATTAGCAAAGAGTAGAATGTCTTTTATTAGGGCTGTTATAGCAATAGAATGTCCAAGAAAGAAAGAAAGAAATCATGCTATTTATTTCAAAGAGAGAGGATGCAATATATAAATTGTTTATAAACATGTTGACTTAAGATTTAACTTTTCATTTGCTTGTGAAAAAGGAAAAAAAAAAAAACAACCAGTGGATAGTCCCTACTCTTAATATTTTGATATTGTTTATCAGGTACTTCTTTTGGCAATCCTGGGGAAAAACTGTTTAATAAATGTTTGATGTTTATTTTCCTCCCAATCCCCTTTCGTCCTCCACTCACAGTAAGAAAATATGTTCTTTCCCTTAAACAAAAGGCCTCTAGCAACTTCCTTCTGCCCAGAAGGCTTCCAATTACAGAAAGAAACGATCAAAAATCCATTTATTTTGCAAAGCTTTTGGTAAGATGATGAGTCAGCTCTTTTGAATATTGCAGTCTTCTACAGAACCATAGTAAAAAGAAATTACTTAAATCCTCAAATTAATTTCTTCTAAAGGAAATTGGGAAACTGTGTACATACATAAGGTAGGAGAAAGAAAGGGCAGACAGCAAGTATGAATGTTTGGGAGGGTAGTGTTTCTAGTCATTTCATGTATATGTGCCATTTGCTCCTCCCACAAAGATATAAAATCCAGGAAGTCGACTCTCACATTGTTGCCAGCTTTCCTTTTCTCCTGCAAACTGGAATGCTTAGAGAAAAGGAAATTTTCTTCTTCCAGGAAGACAGTAGCATGATTTCAGCGGAAGAAAACCATATTGAGCGTGTTTAATGTTAAACATTGGAGCTAAAGGTTCAAATCAAAATCTTGGTCCTTTGTACCACTTTGTGAACATTAAAAGGATTCATTTATTTTTTATGCCACAGTCTCAACATAGATCAAGTGTGAAGATCTGGTGAGTCAAGCACCAAAATCCCTCTCAGATTTTGATGTGCTATGGTCTGTGATCCCAGATTTTTCATCCTGAAGTAGTACCACCATTTTCTTCAGAACCAGACAGCCCCTCTCTCACTACTTTAGCAGAATTATAGAGATATCAGATTAATGGGAAACATTCTGATCAGTAAGTGAATATTGGAGTGCATCAAGTCACCTGGTAATCTTAGAAAAAGACAAAAGCTCAGACTCCTAGCTTCAATGTTCTGGGCCAGCAAATTTCAGTGTGGTCTCCAACACCTACAATTTTAAGAGGTTTTGCTAGATGATTCTGACACCTACCAAAGAACTACTGGTTTATACCCTGACATTTGTACATAATCTCTGAGCTACACAGTGGTCTAATTTCCACATTAAGGGGTTAGGTAGAGAAGTGATTTTTCCTCTAGTACTTTATATCCACATATTTTTTTTCTTTTGCATGGCAATCTATTTGTTAGGTAAAATTTGCACTCCTAGAAAATTATTCTTTTCAAGGTGATAAAAAGTCATGTTTTCTTTGCAAATTGTTGGCTACTCTGGATATTATTTTGTGGTTTTTAAAGTCAAGGTGTGAAGTACACTTTGCAAATCTCTCTGAGAAAGTTTGCTTCAAAAGTTGAGAAGTCCTCCTTTACTACAGTTCACTTTAGGCAGTAATCGTGCTTTTAAATTTATAAACTAAATTTTAAAATAAGTAGAATATATTGGAATTCCAGAAAAATATAGGTATTGTAATACAGTTTTTCTGAATTTTCCTAGAAAATGAAGAATTCCAATGTATGATATAGAGGCACCCTCTTAATTAATCTGTTTTTAAATTAAGATAGTAAAATAGAACTTTTCTTAAAGTGACATATCATACCTCCATATGATTTCAGGATAAGCATTTGGTGTTGGAAATCCCCAAAGGGTGCTTTATGTAATTTTTCTTTCCATATAATATGTTACAGAAAAGCTATTTCAGCAAATAATAAATGTTACCATCAAAAAATAGGTTGAGAAGTGCTGTGTAGGGGGCTCCAAGCACAGAACAGAGAACCAGTGTCGTCCATAGTCAACATCACACTTGGATAGTGATCATGACCAGCATTTGTATCATAGACTTTAAACTATTTGAGTTCGAAAGTTTTCCTCATAAAGTAAAAGATGCATTTTAATGCTAATATTGAGCACATTCTTGACTCTACATCTTTCATTTCCCCTCCATTTATAAAGAAAGAAACATCCCTCCTCCCGAATAAGTCTAAGTCATCTGTCTCTGTATTTGATCTCATCTAATTCTGAATCCTTAGGCCCTTGCCCCACTCTCCCATTCCAGGTATCCTAGCATCCCTCATCTCTCTCTCATTTATGGTAGTTTCACTCTACTTTCAGGTATCCACTGGTCCCCTCATCCTTTTGAAGATAAAAAATAAGTCTTATCTGAATCTGCCACTTCCTCTAGTACTCTCCTAGTTTTCTCCTTTTCATGACCAATCATCTCAGATGAAAGTTCATGAATTACTTCATCGCTCATTTTGTTTGTAACAAGTAAGCTTCCAATTCATGTTTTTCTCAATATAAAATATGCACAAGATCTAGTTCTCTATTTATATAGATAGACAGATAAAAATATATCTAATGAGCTAAAGTCAATATATTGTCCTCATTTTTCACCTACTTTGTATTTTTGCTAAATGGGTCATTATTTACTTACCCACTGGTGATCAGTGAGAATACATTAGTATATACTACAATAGCAAATAAGCTGTGTTGCAGTCACCAGTAACTATACAAAAGTTTAGTGGCCTAAAAGAACAGATGTATTTATCTGTCATGAAATAAGAACATCCTGAGTAACTTGGGGAGTGGAGGAAGAAGGACACAGCTTATAGCCCTATGATCAATACTCAGGGACCAAAGATGGAGGAATGTCCACCATCTTTAATATTACCAAATACCAAACTAGATGGAAAAAAAGAACTCTGAAGTGTCTCACACCAATTATTAATTGTTCCAGCCTAGAAGTGGCCTATGTCAAGTTCAATCACACATTTATGGCCAAAATAACATGGGCGACCAAACCAGAGGCATTTCAAGAAATGAAACCTCCCATTTGCTCAGCAAGTAAATATCCAGAAACTTCTGCTGAGCAGTATAATTAATACCACACATTTTTAAAAATATGTCCTCCGTTTGGTTTATTTAGTATTGAATTCTTATGATAATATTACACTTTTCAGTGTAACATCATTTTTCTTTTTTTCTTCATATAGCCCCCAAATGCTATAAGAATCTTATGTTCTCCACTTTTTGCACTACCATTCATATAGATCTCACCAACTTTCACATATTTAATTATCTTTTCTATGTCAGTGATTCTTTAATCTATATTTTCAAATCCTCTTCTACTACTTCTATAGCTCAATAGCCAGAAGGGACATGTGAAATAGATGCTGGAAAATTATTTCCCTCTCTGTGACTCCATGAGTCACATTATTAAAAAAGTTGCTCTATAAAGGGTCATAAGCTCAATAGCAAAGGTCTGAGAATGAAATCTTCAATGGGAACACAACAGAAAATATGATCGTGGAAGACAGGAAGATGGATGGCCACACTCTTTCCTTCAATTTTTCCACTAATGGACTATATTTTGCCTGATCAAAGAAGATTTAGATTCAAATACAGCAAATATATTTCAGTAAATATGTGTGTCAGAATTCATGTTAGGAGCATTCATATTTATTATCTTGCTTAATCCTCACAGCCCCCCTAAAAAAAGAATCAAAACCTTTAAATTAAGAGTATACAAGTTGACACAGAGGTTGTGCTAATTTGCAGTGTTCCTTTCTCTCTGCATCCATGTCAGCATGACAGTTCACAATTGCAAGGATATGGAATCAATCCAAGTGCCCAGCAATTCATGATTGGATTAATAAATGTTTTATTGATTGTGTCCTTGGTTGTGCAAAAACTTTTTAACTTGATCAAGTCTTTTTTTTTTTTTCTGTTGCTGTGATTGTCATTGGTCTTCTTCATAAATTCTTTCCCTAGGCCAACATCTTTAAGAGTTTTTCCCACACTTTTTCCTATGATTTTAATAGATTTATCACTTCGGTTTGAATTTTTAACAATCACAAGTTAATTTTTTGTGAGTGGTGTGAGATGTATGTTCTGTTTCAATCTTTTTTTTTTTTTGAGACAGAGCCTCAAGCTGCCCCCCTGGGTAGAGTGCTGTGGCATCACAGCTCACAGCAACCTCCAACTCCTGGGCTCAAGTGAGTCTCCTGTCTCAGCCTCCCAAGTAGCTGGGACCACAGGCGCCCACCACAGCGCCCAGCTATTTTTTGGTTGCAGTCAACATTATTGTTTGGCGGGCCCAGGCTGGATTTGAACCCTCCACCTTAGGTGTATGTGGCTGGCGCCTTAGACACTTGAGCTACAGGCACTAAGCCTCTGTTTCAGTCTTTTACATGTGGCTCTCCAGTTCTCTCAGCACCATTTATTGGATAGGGATTCTTTACCCCAGTGCATACTTTTCTTCATTTTGTCAAAAATGAACAATATGAGGATGATTTCATCTCTAGATTCTCTGTTCTGTTCCACAGATCTACACCTTTATTTTTATGCTAATACCATGTTGTTTTGATCATAGCCTGAAGTTTGATAAGGTGACACCTCCAGATTTGTTCTTATTTCATAAGATTGCATTGGCTATTCAGGGTCTTTTCTGATTTCATATGAAGTGTAGAACTATTCTTTTCAAGATTTGCAAAATATGATAGTGTTTCATAGGATTTGCATTGAATCTGTCAATCACTTTGGGAAGTATAGACATTTTAACAATGTTTTGATTCTGCCAATCCACAAGCATGATTTCTCTTTCCATTTGTTAACATCTCTGCAATTTCTCTTCTCTCAGTATCATAGTTCTCTCTATAGAGATCCCTCATCTCCAAGGCATTTAATTTTCTTTGATGCTACTGTGAAGGGTACTGTGTCTTACATTTTATTCTCAGTTTGACTGTTACTGTCATACATGAAAGCTACTGATTTGTGTACACTGATCTTATATCCTGAGCCATTGTTATATTTATTTACCAATTCTAGGAGTCTCTTCATTGAGTCCTTGGGGTTTTCTAGGTATAAGATCATATTTTCAGCAAAGAGTGATAGCTTGATGTCTACCATCCCCATTTGGATACTATTGATATCATTCTCATGTCGGATTGCTCTGACTAGGAATTCCACAGCTGTATTGAATAGTAGTGGCAATAATGGACATCCTTGTCTTATTAAAGTTCTAAGCAAGAATAATTTCAATTTTTCTCCATTCAGTATGTTGGCTGTGGGTTTGTTATAGATAGCTTCTATCAATTTAAGGAATATCCTGTATATGCCAATTTTCCTCAGTGTTCTTATTAGAAAAGGGTGCTGAATTTTGTCAAATGCATTTTCCACATCTATTGAAACAACCTACAGAATGGAAGGAGATATTTGCATGCTACCCCTCTGACAAAGAGTTGATAACCAGAATCTACTAAGACCTCAAGCAAGTCAACAAGAATGGATAAAAAAATCCCACTAAAAATTGGGCAGGACACATGAACAGCAACTTTTTGAAAGAAGATAGACTAATAGGCAACAAACACATGAAAAAAATGTCTGTCATCTCTAGTGATCAGGAAAATGCAAATCAAACCCAAATTGAGATATCACCTAACCCCAGTGAGTTGGCTTACATTATTAAGTCCCAAAGCCACAGATGTTGAAGTGGATGCAGAGAGAAATGAAGAAAGGGACACTCATACACTGTTGGTGGAACCACGAACAAGTACATCCTCCATGAAAAGTACTATGGAGATTTCTCAAAGAACTAAAAGTAGATCTACCATTTAATCTTACAATCCCACTGCTAGGTATTTATCCAAGTGAAAAAAAAAAGACATTTTATTGTAGAGACACTGCACTTTCAAATGGAAATAACAGTACAATTCAGAATCACAAAGATGTAGAAACAACACAGTGCCTTTCAGTACATGAATAGATTAATAAACTGTGGTATATGTATATGGAATATTATTCAGCCATTAAAAAGATAGAGAGCTATCTTTTTTTTAATAACCTGGATGGAATTGGAGACCATTCTCCTAAGTAAAATATTACAAGAATGGAAAAATAAATATGACATGAACTCAATGCTAAATTCGAATTAGTTGATCAACACTTACATGCTGATATGGAAGCAAAATTCAATAAAATTCAAGTAGGGAGGAGGAGTATGAAATGGGTAAATTCCCACCCAACAGGCCCATTTCTGGAGAATACTGTACACTATCTGGGTAATGGGCATACCTATAACTATGCCTTTAACTTTATAAAAGCAAACTATGTAACCAAAACATATGTACACCCATAATATCTAAAATAAAAATAAATAAAATGGGATATATGTATACCATGGAGTACTATTCAGCCATAAAAAGATGAATTGATACATTTTGAAAAATTTGCAAGTAATTGGAGACTATCTTCTGAAGTGAAATAATTCAAGAATGGAAAAACAAACACCACATGTACTCACTATTAAGTTGAAACTAATTGATGAGCACATGTGCACAGAGGGAAGTAAAACTCAGTGGAAATCAACTAGGGGGAGGGGAAAAAGGGGAGGTGAAAAAACCTACTTATTTGTAGTATTAACACCATTTGAGTGATGGGCACATCTTTAGCTAGGACTCAAGCATTACAAAAGTTATCCATGTAATCTAAAATATTTGTATTCCCTTAATATTTTGAAATAAAAAGTAGAGGTTTAATAATAAGGAGTATAAAATAAATCTTTGAAAAAAGAAGAAATACTTTAGAATTTTCCACCCAATACTTTAGAATTTTCCATCCAATTTTATTCACAGATAAGTGTGTGATAAAGGCAGAATGGTTTCATGTCTAAGATCTCCAATTGTTGACATTCCCATGCTGGCTGTATTTTTTGGTTTATTCAATGTTTCTCATTCTATGGCATTAGAATTGCTATTCAGGTATATTAACCCAAACCCATGAGTACTTTATGAATTAGTTTTGCATTTTTCAAGGTTATTTTTGACTACATTTTTTTCACCTACCATCAATATGTGTACATGCATATGTTATACTTTCTATAATTAGGACAACTAGGATTCCTGCTTCAATGCAGTGACAGATTTATAAGTTTTATCTGTTCTTCCATACAAACTAATACCACTTGTTACATTATACCACAGTTATAATATAATTCAAAAACTCCATTACCTCTGCAAGCATTTTTCTACTCCCACTAGAAGCCTCAGATAGAAATCCTGTAAAACACAGTATTTAAAATGAGACAATGTGACAGCTAATATACCATAAATCAGAGGAGTCCATCTGTGTAGAGGACCAAATATAACTTTCTGTCTGACACATTCCCACTACTCAGTCCTTCTCCAAATTCAGAGAAAAGTTGCTTATTTCAATCTGAGAAATAAGTGTCATGAACTCAGAGGCTTTGCCCTTTTCTTTTTGCTTCCAATCTACTTTATCACCATTTGCATAGCTAGTCCATCTGAGAAATGCTTTATTGTCTGTACCTCCAGATTTATGGTAACAATGCTGGCAGGAGGACTAGAGGTGGTTCAAGGAATCATGGAGTCTATCATTTTAATGAAAGAGAAGCTCTGATTCTTAATTGACCATTGCAGAATTTACAGATGAACGGTTGTGCGATTGTGTTATCTAAGAACCGAAATGTGCGATTGTGTTATCTAAGAACCATGTGACTAGATTCCACCAGGAAAACTCAACAAAACGTTACCCTTTCTATTTTCAGTTGTGGATGGCTACAATTTTCAGTGTGATATTTACATGGATAAAAATGTAGTTCCCAAATAATGTGCTCTTGCCAGAAATGGGTGTCTTCAGAATACAGCAAATTTTGCAGGCTGCATCAAGAGTTATTCTACTTCCTTTTTTTCTCTCATCTTGTATTATGCTTACCTCTTACTTACTTCACTGATCCTCTTTTATTTCTTTCTTCTGTTTTCTGGCTTCTCTCCATTTGGCAGTATTTTGATATCTCTTAGCTTACTATTTTAGGTTAGCTCTTCTAACATATGTTCTTAGCGCGGGAGTAACACATCCATGGTTGGGTCCACCAATAATGATGGCCCTATTCAAAAATGCTGGAACATAATTGCTTGCATGGCACACTTGAAGGAGGGTCCTATTTGCACAAACAAGTTAGCCTTGTGGGCAAAGAGTCAGGGCAATTATAGCCCTCAACAGTCTTCCTTTAATCTGCCTTCTACATCATGGTTGTTTCAAGCCATTAAATTCTGTATGATAAGCACTCTAGCATTTTGTACAATTGAAGCTTTTGTTTTTGGTGTCATATCATTAAAAATCACAAGTAAGTAAAATCTTGCCAGCTATACTATTGCACTGAAAAATGTTTCCATGACCTTATAAACTGAGAGGGAGTGTGAACATTGAACATAGGCATGAGGGCTAAATAAACTTGGATGGGTTCAAATTTCAGCTCCACCACTTACCAAATATGTGTTTTATTTTCCTGATAGTATGTAAAGTGAGAATACCAAAACATTACTTCCTATTAGATTATTGTGAGGATGCCATTAAGAAATATTTGGAAAACACTGAGCATAGAGTGTTTATAAAATTCGAGGGCAAATAGCTCTAGTATGATTTAAAATTAAGTTAAAAAAAGTTTCACTTCCTAGAATGAAGTGTCTTTCTCTGCCACCTAAACCTTTAAATCACTTACTATTACCAGAATATGGCTGAAAACAGGTTCCTTTAAAAGAGATGAAGCAGGGGAAATCTGTCAGAGGAAAAGGGGGTTGGTAGACTTGATCTTTGCCATCTGTTCAAATTGTACAATAATATAGTGAATCTTTCTAACAAAAGTCATTTTTGTTCTCCTCTATGTATCTTTGACAAAAGTAGTTTATTATTGTTTTAGCTTTACACCATGGACCCAAGATATGAATGGTGGCAAAAAAAAATACTGTTACAGCTTGGTTCCACAGTGTTCCCAAGAACATGACTGGAATATTAATTAACTTTTGGTCTGACTCACTGGCCATCAAGTTCTATATAGGTGGAATTGTGAGAAAAAAGAAAAACATGTGTGTGTATGTATATATAACATATAAAATACACCTAATTATACACATATAATTTCCTCTTTTATCCATAATAAACATTTTTATTATTATAAAATAAATAAATTTTGAATTTCTTGAATTACCTCTACAAATGAGGACCAGGAGGATGGCTAAAATAATTTTTAGAAAACTGGAATTCAGAGCCAGGAAGGAGAGCTTGGCCAAGTCTAGATTTCTTTATATTTATTTAAAAATCTAGGAAATGGGTTTGGTGCCTGTATTTCAGCAGCTAGGGCACCAGCCACATACACTGGAGCTGGTGGGTTCAAATCCAGCCTGGGCCTGACAAACAACAATGACAACTATAACCAAAAATTAGTCAGGCATTGTGGCAGGTGCCTGTAGTCCCCGCTACTTGGGAGGCTGAGGCAAGAGAGTCACTTGAGCCCAAGATTTGGAGGTTGCCGTGAGCTCTGACATATAGCACTCTGCCGAGGGTGATATAATGAGACTCTGTCTCAAAAAAAAAAAAAATCTTGGTATTGGCAAGATCAGGGCAACACATTTTAGAAACGAAATGATAGGCTCGGCGCCTGTGGCTCAATCGGCTAAGGCGCCAGCCACATACACCTAAGGTGGTGGGTTCAAATCCCCAGCCTGGGCCCGCCAAACAACAATGATGGCTACAACCAAAAAATGGCCGGGCGTTGTGGTGGGCGCCTGTGGTCCCAGCTACTTGGGAGGCGGAGGCAGGAGACTCGCTTGAGCCCAGGAGTTGGAG
>CAUYQV010009530.1:0-11524 GCA_963574575.1 Galagoides demidoff
GCACCCCACTGTATAGAGAGGCCAAGTGTGCCCCATTGTATGGAGAGGCCAAGTGCGCCCTGCCGTATGGAGAGGCCAAATGTGCCCCATTGTATGGAGAGGCTAAGTGTGCCCCATTGTATGGAGAGGCCAAGTGCACCCCATTGTATGGAGAGGCCAAGTGTGCCCCGTTGTATGGAGAGGCCAAGTGCACCCTGCTGTATGGAGAGGCCAAGTGCACCATTCTATGGACAGGCCACATGTTGTTTATCCACCATGAGCTGTTGGCATCCGGTCATTTCTACTCTGAGAACACCCATATACAAGTCTTCTTGCAAAAGGATATTTCCATAGGACATTTATACATACCTAGGAGTAGAATATCCTCTAGCTCTCAGGGTAGCTCCCTTTTAACCTTCTGAAAAACTGATCGGTTGTTTCCCAAAGTGGCTGCACCATTTTACATTCCCACCAGCCTCCCCTGTTTCTGTGTTTAAATTTTTCATTGCACTTTTTGCCAAGTTAAAAAACAGGGGGACTTACATGAATATCCAGATACTTGGCCTTAGTGGCAAAGCTTAGTGGTCTGCGTGGCTTGAGGCTGTCCCTTTTGCTGGGCCACCCACACTCCAGGTCCTCATCATCCTCCTGACACCAAGGCTGCCCATGAGACGATGGGACATGGGGCTTCTTTGGTGACCCTAATAGAAGGACTGTTCTGAGGCTCCAGTTAAGGAAACAAGAGGGAACAAGCAGTCAGGTCCAGGGAGAGTCCTTCCTGCACCACCAGCTCCTGTAGGCTCTGCAGGGCCTGGTGGTCGTTTGTCCCACAGTCGGCCTATGGTGAGTCTCCTCGCCACCCCTCCGTGCCCCCACCACACCCTCTATGTGATGCTCTGTACAAAACAGGGCTTTTATTTGATAGTTGCTATATTTCCAGTTCTTCAAAACTCATCTTGCACGTCGGAACCCTCGGTAACTATTTCCTGAAGGAGTGCACAGTGCTGGATACACATGGAGGCAGCCAGGGACCTTCCGACCCAGTGTCCGGAGAACCCAGAGCTGCCACCCTCCCAGGCAAGGCTGGGAGCTGGAGAAAGTGAAAGAACAGCTGTGGCGGGGGCTTTGTAGCACTTCAGCACAGGGAGGCATCTGGGACTGAGACCATTTTTCAACACAGATGATGTTTTCTGTTTCCAGTGTGAACACGGTATTATTCAATTCCCCGCAGCCGGCCGCCTGGGAGCCCACCTAAGCGGGTTTACTCTGAGATGAAATTGCAGCCTTTAAACTGATTTCTCAAAGGATGCGGTTCATTTCGGCATCTTTATTCTGCATTTGGGCAGCTTCCAAGACACCTAAGAATGGCTTTTTCTAAACTGGAGGTCCCCGTGGATGACCTCAGCAAAATAGTTCTGGCTTCAGTGCCTTGATGTGAAGCTCCCCCAGCCCTCCCTCCCACCTGCCGGATTTGGGAGGGCCGTCCTGCATGGCTGGGGTGGGAGAAGCCAGTGGCCAGAAAGCATCCCTTTCCTCTGATGGCTCACACTGGCCAGTGAAGCCAGAAGGAAAACACTGTTCCCAGAAGCGAGTGGGGAAATACTGTTCTGATCCCCCTCTTACTTCCCCATATGCCACCTTTTTCCCTTATGTACAAATAAATCTCTTGCTGGGTGTAGTGATGGTTCATGGAGGAGACATTTGTTCATGGCATCTGCCTGCGTGTTAAGCCTTTTTGTCAGGGCATAAGGAGCCATTCAGAGGTGAAAGCATTTGCGGTGGCTCCTGGGCAACCCAAAGAAGGCAGGGTTTCTTCCGAAGCGACTTCTCTCTGAGCCCCAGTGTCCCAAAACACTGATATCAGAAGCAAAATAAAAACCTCCCGAGTCCGCAGTGTTATTGCATGCACTGAGATCACCCGGGCATTTTGCCACAGCTGCCTTGTGCTAAAGGGAAACTGAGGCCTGGGGTGGGGCAAAGACGATGCCCAAACCAGGGACAGCAGTCAGGGTTGTTGATTGCAAAGCAATAGAAACTGAATCTGGATAACTTGAGCCAAAGAAGATGCATGGAGCAAAGAAAAGGGGGTCTCAGGATCATGAAAGGCAGCAGGGCAAACGTGGGGATGAGCCAATGACTGCAGGGGACAGGGAGGCAGCCGCCCGTCACAGCCTCAAGGCAGACACACCAGCATCAAAGTCACAGCAATGGCCAGTGCACTCATCCCTCCTTCCTTCCCTCTTTTAACACTTACTGCCAAGAGACATCCCCTGGCCACGCCATATGGGCCACGCAGAAACAGAAAAGCAGAAGGACAGCACTCCAGCTTCAAAGTTTGGGTGATACCCCAAAATTAACCTCCCGTCTCAACCCCAGGCAGTAGAGTGTCAATTCCTCAGAAGAGAACTGCCAGAGTGCCCTGCAGGTGCTGAGAAGCCCAGGAATGACAAATACCCGCTACGTCAGGGCTTACCACCTGTGTTCTGACCCCTGTCCCAGTGTCCCAGTGCCTTGTAGGTGGGTCTGGTATGGATACAAACAGGATTCAGTCTGCTATCCCCTGCACTCAACCCTCAGACTGAAATGTCCCCACGCAGAAGTCTCCCTCCAGAAACCCCTCGGATACCACTGCTTTAGTAAATGCTTTGTTGTCTCCGGAGAGCCAACCACTTGTATGATCGGAGACTTTGCCCTCCTTGACGGAGGCCATCCTTTACAGTTCATTTACTTCCTGTTAGGGGCGGATCGAAGGCTCTTAATAACAACCTTCCTTTAGCTGCAGATGCTAAGTGGTGCAAACACCCTTGGTGAAGTAGAGAGCGGCTGGCCTTGCTGGAACATGAGGCCCCTTACTGTTCAAAGGCAGGTTTGTCAAGGCGAGCTGGGCTACCCTGGGACTCCTAGCAGCGTTTGGTTTCACTGTTGAGCTATGAAAATCACAGATTCTTAAAGAATGGCCATAGCAGTGCCTTTCAACAGTTACATCCAGAAGTGAGTTTCCTTCTCCCTTCCTCTCCTCAGATTACATTTGCTTCCCCAGATCAGCTTAACAGGTTGATGTGCCCCTTGGTGATGTCACCAATAACTGCCAATCATTAAGTTTGCAGAATAGCTGGCTGATGCCTTCGCTTTTTTTTTTTCTTTTAAGATAAAATGATGACCTAAACATTGCTGAGAATGGTTTGAAAAATGGTACAGGAGCGTGTGGGAAAGACAGCTCCCTGCTGCCCCCACTCCTGCCACCCAGCAGTGACTAAGGTCCCAGGCCCCTGGATGCTAGAATGTGTGCACCAGCTCTTGCCCACTGTCCTCCTTCAATCCCCCTTCAGTCCCTCATGACCCCCCTCCTCCAAGAACACCCCTGCTTCACTTCCCTGGCTCTTTCCTGCTCATTGCTAGGGGCTCGGCTCACAGCCACTGATTTGGTGAGACATCCTCAAGTCCCTGGGTTTGGTTGTCCTGATTTCTGGAGTTGTGCTGGGTTTTCTTCACATCAAAGGCCTCACCAGCCACATCTTCCTGCGGCATGGGGGCCACGTTCTGCTGAGCCTGAGGGTGCTTGGCTGGGAGTTGGGTGGGCCTGTATTTGCCTGTTTGGCCTTGATCTGTGCTCCTTGTTCTTCTCTCGCTCTGTGACCTCCACCAACTATGTCTGCCAGGCTCACCTGGAGCAATTGGATTGTGGCTGTGTTTAGCCAGTGGGAGGTGCTGGTAAGATACCAGAAACAAGATGGAAGAAATAAGTCAAGTGTTTGTTGCCCTCTCTGCTTCCAGTGGTGTTTTAGGCAATGGCCCCGTCTCAGCAGCTCCTGACATAGATCCAGCTCTCACCCGATGACCCTGCTTCTAGGGTCATCACCCTTTGCCCTTGACCTGGAGGTAGTGCCGTATTCCTCTTGTTGATAGCCTCAGGTCACCTGCCCCTTTCATTCCAATAGCTCTATCACTAGAATTAAATCTCTAGTGGGAGCTGTGGGAGCTGCCCACAGCCCTGGGACACCTGGGACAGAGGTGGCCAGGACACCTGCCACTGCATGTTCCTCTGGGCCAGACTGACATCTCTCTGCTGCTGACTCTGGTACAGGAATAAGATCTCCATATTTGCAACTATTCCCTTAAAAAAACTCTTCTTAACTCCAACCACACAGAGGGCTATACTAGGAAGCTTTACTGAAATGAAAAATGATAACCAGGTTTGTTACAGACCAGTTGTATCCAAAAGGAAGAGAAGAGGGTTTTTTTTTCTCTCTTTTGAAAGCATTTCTGGTTTTTATTTTAAGCTCACCAAGTTATTCTCCAATGTAGCGAAGGTTGAGGACCTTGACTAGAAGGGCAGAGATTATTAGTGTAACTTCTTCCACAAGGAGTGTGATGTGGACCCCACATACAAAGAGAGGTGGTACAGCAAGCCTTACACAGCTTTCTCAGCTCCAGAGAACACTCCCACTGTTCACTGCGGTGAGTATCTTTAGCCAAATAAATTGGGAGCTGATGGTAGACAAGGGGGACTCCTTGGGTGGTCTGGGACCCCACATGGATTGCAGTAGTTCACCCCTGTACCTCTCCCACTGTGCCTGGCATAAATCTGGTGCTTGGCAAATGTTTGATGGCCAGATGAACAGGTTGGATGCTGAGTAGGGGAAGCCTTCTTTCTATCTTAACATGAAAACTTTCCTTCCCCCCCACCAGGGCCTTCTAGTCTTAGCAGTTAGCGCTACCACAGAGACCCACAACTCGTCAATTACAAACATTAGCTGTAAATTATACTTTTGCATAGTTAATTCAGTCCCTTCATTATGTATTTAGTGGAGCTCAGCAGGCATAAAATTCAAGAGCATGCTCTGGAGCAGATCCAGTTTCTGTCTTCTGTGATATTTGGAAACCGCGAAGTTCTAGGAGTGGACCTTGGAGCGTGTCTTTCTTGGCAGGCATCCAACAGCCCCTGACGCTCACTTTCCTCTTGGAATGAGTTCAACCCTTCTGGAAAGGCCGATAGCTTCAAAGCCTGCTCCTGCCCTCCCTTCCAACTAAGCAGAGGTTCCTACTCCCTTTCTGAGTAGTAGAAATTAACATGGACTTGGCTCAGGGATGAAAAAACTGTGACTATCAGTGAACTCCTGGAGCGATCACTCATTCGTTATTCATCCCAGTGAGTATTTGTTGGGCACCTCCTGGGGCCAGCACTATGACATATCGTGAGGTCTTTGCTGCTGTGCAGCTCACAATTGAGAAAGTGGAAGCAGGTCGTGAACTACCAAATGTGTAGAGATATGTTATGAGGTCGTATGTATAAAGTGGCTGAAGGATCCCTAAGTACCAGGGACCAATGTCATGAATGAGTGAGTCATGGACAGCTGGACAGATGCTATGATGGGAGAACCCTGCTAAAAAGCATGTACAAAGGACCTGGGGTAGAAGGATGCTTGGTGTGACTGAGCAATCCCAGGAATGGGGAGGCCTGGTATGGAAGGACCTGGGGAAAGGATATCAGTGCAGTATGTGGAGGTGAAAACATTGTGGATCTAGGGATTGGGCTCAGAATAAACATTTCACTCAATAAACATTTGTTAAGCCATATTCAACTTCAGCTAGCAAATATGGAGAGTACAGTTCCGATCTGTAAATACCACTGTGCAAAACAATCTATGCACCCTGTTCCTTTGACTGTCATCAAACTTGGTGGCTCCCTCAGGCCCCCATTCTCCTGGTGGCTGAAAACTGAACCTGATGGATTCTAGGTTGCTGAAAAATTTCGGGTTGAAACTCACCTATTCAGCCTGTCAATCTCTGCCCCCTTCTCCCCCAAATTGTAGCTGGGTCTCTCCTCATTCTTGCTTACGGCTTCAGGTCGCTAATGGCATCCTGGGCAGCAGCGTCTGCTTTTCCCCCACTGGATCATTTTCACTGCTTGGAGAGAAAGATGTGGAAGGGACATTATCAGGCTCCTCAAATTTTCAAGTTCACACATGAGGGTCTTTAAAGCCTTCAGACACCCAGCACCACCTCCTCTAAGAGTCACTTTGGAAGGTTTCGTCATCTTTTGTTGGAAGCCTCTTGCCAGCGCATTGCACCACTGCAGCCCTGGGAAGCCCACCACTGGCTGGGGGCTCTAAGAACCAGTCTGGGCTGGATGTCATGTGAGGCTCCTTCTGCCTGGACCTTGCAAACCTTCTCAGAAGCTGCACTTCCTGAAATGTGACCTCACTGAGCTTCAGGTTTGTCTTGAGTATGTTGCATGTTCCCAGGGTGCTAGGTCCACGTAAGCCACCTGCTTGCTTCAGGAAGCCAAAGCCTGTTTGGAAAATGAAAACCAGCAGCAGTGCAAGCCCACAGTGGAGCCCTCCCCTGCAGGGATCCCTGCCGTCACTGCCGGGCTTTACATGGAAGGGGTCTTGAGGAAGTGGAAGCTTCCATAGTCTCTCTCATCTCTGAAGAGTTTCACTTAATCCATGGGTTTTTTTTTTTAGCTTGTCTGTGTTTCCATCACCATCTAGTCTATTTCATTAATTGGATTAGCTGCCAACATTCACACAGCAGGAGAATTTCTTATTTTTAAAAGTCCAGATTTCTGCTTTCTCTTTGAAAACAGAATTGGCAACATAGAGCCCAGATTTGCACCTGGCTGTGGTAGGCTAGAACTGGGCCCCACATGACATTTGAGTTTGTGGACTCTGCTATAGATGGACATGCCTCCCAGTTCTGGAGAGGACAATGCCAATGATGCCAAAACCGACTTTCTCTTTTCTTAGCCCCAGGACCCCCTCATTGAGAGTGGCCAGTGAGGACCAATGATGTGATAATACACCTGGTTCAGTATGCTAGGGCAGTGACAAAAGGATGCTGACACCATCGTGTCACCCCTGAGATTCAGATTCTGTGAGTCTAGGCTAGACCCAAGTGTCAGTAGTTTTGCTTTTCATCCCCCCAGGTACTATAATAGGCAGCCAGGGTTGACAGCCCCTGCTTTAGAGGAAGGGGGCGCAGGCTACATCTGTAAAGGCTGCAGTTCTTTTAAGCAATGGCAGGAGCATCCGTGTGATTTTCAGAAAGTACTCTCTCTCTTCACCTTTACTTACATTTACCTGCTCCTATAAATATTTAGGCTTTGGGGAATGGGATATGGAGAATTCAAATGTAGTTTGTTTGTTTGTTTGTTTGTTTGTTTGTTTGAAGTCCTGAGTCCAAACTCATCATCAACTTCAGTGGTCTAGGAAACAGGGCAGCCTCTGCTCCTCCCTCCTGCCTTCCTGCCTTCCTCTTACCCTGCCCTGAACTTTGCCCTGTAAGCCATAAGCAGGGAGCAGAGATGAAGGAAGTGATTCCCCCGTAAAAGGCCATATCCTTTCTCACTGTTCTGGCGTATAGAATCAGGGTATGTTATCTCATCTCAACTGGCCAGAGAGTCTCTCTGGACTCTTCGAATGGGAAGGGGAGGTGTCATTGACATCAAGAATCTAAGACAGGAGAAAGTTTGACATCAGCGGTGTTGTCCTCTCTAGAACTGGTATTGTCTGAGGTTCTAGATTTGTGGCCTTGTTTTTGCACTTACTGAATCCCCATGTCTGTTTCTCCACATTTCTGGTATGGGTCATTATTAAAGTTTTGAGATACACAAAAATAAATAAAAGTAAAATCTGTGCGGATGGAAACAAACGAAGCCCTTCCTGCAGCACCCATGAGCCAAGCGAGTTGAAACTTGCGTGACGGAACAGGAAGGACGCTGTCGACTGTGTTTCCTGGAAATAAAACGGGCACACCATAACACAGTCTGTCTCAAAACTTTCATAGTGACCCACGCAGTTTTGAGGCGTTTCACTTTTCTTGGTCAGTCATCTCAAGGTGTTTTCTGTTACTTGGGGCTCACGGCTCAGTCAGAGACAGCTCAGCACCATGGACAGTTCCCGGAGAGCGCCGAGATGTTCATGTTGACATTAGGGTCAGTGGGACTTTCTAATAAAGCCTTTCCTGGGGGAAAACTTGTGTCCTTTAAGGTCAGTGGGACTTTCTAATAAAGCTTTCCCCAGAGGGGAAGCCTGTGTCCTTGCCTTCATGAAATACACATGAAGTAGAATGAATAAAACAAAAGCTGGGTCAATGATTCTGTCCTGCAGCCGCTTCCCTGTTAGAAGGGTGATTTCCTCATTGTTAGTCTCTGTCCTCTCTTTTCCTTCCACAGGCACTAAGCTGTCAACAGTGGCCAGCTTTGGAGCTAAAATCCTTTACTCCCCATTGTGGAGAGGTAAAGTCCTTTTGGGTTTTTCGTACACCCAAGACTCCTTTTATTTCTTTCTCCTTTTTGGCCAAATAAGAGTCCAATAGCTAATAGGTTTAGTAAATTGGGTTTCCAGGGGTCCAAACTGTATTGTGACTATTAGGGGAATTTATTTGCTTTGGAGTGAGAGCTTTTTAAGCCAATTTTGGTATTTTCTTTCGAGAGTTACTTCAATAAATCTACACTATTGATTTAGCAAGTGATGGTTCTTGGGTGCTCTCTGGAGTCACTTAAGGGTTTAAATTCTTCTCTTTATTACTCCAACAACATCACAAGCCCCACATGAGCTGACGTGGAGGGCTCTTGGTCCCTCCAAAGCAGAAGCTCAGCAAATATTTTGGTCTGCTCAGAGACGGTGGGAAGGCACTGACAGAACTGCAGACAGATTTCTTTTCTTGGTCCCCATCTGACAGAATAATGTGATCACGGCCTGTGTCTGATAGAGGCAGGTGCTGAGCAAATGCACTGTACACACACCGTCGTGGATGCCAGCTCACAGCAAATAGCAGAGGGTTTGCACCTCTGCCGTGTCTTGTTCTCAGGGAGCTCCTAAACCAACCTTATAATGACGTTCCTTAATGGTGGCTTCAGGCAGTCAACCCCATGGTCTCTGAACAGGAATATGATGCCAAGTCCTCCTAAAAACAGAAATACCCAACATCTAGTGGTGCTCACTGGTGACAGTCTCCACTCTGAGCAGTTTGACTTACTCGTTCACAGCAGCTCTATGAAACAGGAGGGATTAGCATCCTCATTTTGCAAATGAAGCAAAGTTGTTCACGGTCATCAAGCCAGTCAGTGTCTGGAAAACCGGGATTTGAATGTGTTTGAAAGCCTGCAGCATGAACCCTGACACTCGCTGCGGTCCCCTGAAGGAGCCGGGGCTTTTCCTCTTGCTTCTAATCCCTTAGTTCCTTCCTCCCTTCTTCCCTGTCTCACTTCCATTCTTCCTTCCCTCCTTCTTCCATCATTTTTTCTCTCGTTTTTCATTCTTGGAAGTCAATGCTTCTTGGAGGCCTAATATTGATCAAATGTCAGCATCGAGGTGCTCTTGTTGCAACAGGAGTGCATTGGAGGGCAGGGGTGAGGTCAGGGATCAGCTCCCACCCTGCAGCAGTTGGGGCTCACCGCCCCCTCCTTGAACACAAGGGATCCTGGACACCACAGTGGGAAGAGGCCACACTGCATCATCTTAGGACAGGCATTTTCCATTTATGGTCACGGCATTTCTCTAAAATGCATCCTCCAGAGACTAGAGAGGGCCATTTTCCTAAGCCAGAGACAGCAAAGTGAGTAGCTACAAAGTTAAGGTTTTTATATTTAAAAGTTCAAACATTTTAGAGAGAAGACCTAAATTCCCAACTTCCCTGGGAAAATCTTTTGCCCTCCAGAACCACTGGCCTGCCTTCCTGGAAGGCACCTATTAGCAGGAAGGAGAGGGATGTCCCCTTAAGAGGGACAGAGGAGGGAACACAGGCACCAAATAGCCCTCTTTGCTTATTTCCACAAAAGGATCAAGTTCAAAATATAGTTTCAGGCCTGTCATGGTGGTTCACTCCTATAATCCTAGCGCTCAGGGAGGTCAAGGATGGAGAATCACTTAAGGCCATGAGTTCTGTACCAGCCTGGACAGCATAGCAAGATAATAGAAAAATTAGCCAGGTGTGGTGGTGGGAATCTGTAGTAGTCTCAGCTACTTGGGCAGCTGAGGCAAGAAGACCACTTGAGCCCAGGAGTTTGAGGTTGCTATGAGCTAGGCTGATGCCACAGCATTCTAGTCTGGGCAATAGAGTGAAACTGTATCTCAAAAAAAAAAAAGTATATATACATATAGTTTCATTTTCTTAAATTTTGATATATAACACTAGGCATTTTTTAGAGATGAAGAAAATAAAGGCTGTGTAGAGGAGGAGCAGAAACGGACATGAATGAGTAACAATAGATAAATGAGGGACTCAGTTCTACAGCTTCCCGAAGGAATTCCTTGTCCCTGAGTCAGACCGTTTCATCCTGAGGCTGGCCAGAGGCTCACTTCTCTGCCCGGTCAGCCTTGCCCGGCCTTTACTCTCACACACATCCCTCAGGTACCTGTGGACACAGGACAGTCCCTTCCTCATCTGAGATCTCCAGCTCCCTGAAAAACTGGACACGTGCTCCAGGGTACCCCCCGGGAGTTTACCCTGATGTCAGTCTGCCCCCAAATTACACACAACTCCCAGAAAGCTGGAGTTTCAATCGTGAAATGTGTATTTTTCTTTTTTTCTCTGCGCTGAAGCTGAGATTACATTCAGTCGGTTCAGCAGTGGTGAGAGTCTGAATGGGCAGCCGCCGAATGCTACAAGTGGGCTCCTGCGGGGTTGGTCCCTTCTACCCGTGGTTGAAGAGCAAGCTGATACAAACACACCTCCTGGCTACAAGGGTGTCTGCTCTGGCACTATGAAAATGGGAGCCTTAATAACCTGGAGGGGTTTTGCTGGGATTTGGGAATCATGTTTGTGTGAAACCGGGTCCAGTGCCTGGCACATAGTGACTGTTTTGTAAACAACAGCATGCTGTGTTTATTTGTATGTTAACTTGGACTAAATGCCTAGGAAGGTAACCCTATTGCTCACAAAAATCACACAATGTTTTTCAAGCCAAAAAAGAAACATAGTGCTTCTCTTTTCCCTCGTCCAGTGCCCTGTCTTCTTTCGTGCCTTTCTTTAGCACAATTGCCATGGCGGAGGGGGGGAGGGGCATGGCTGGGGCAGGAGCGCTTGTGCTGGCTTCTCCTGCACTCCTCCCTGCAGTGACTCTGCCACTATTTCAATCTTCTGAGTGATGCAGCTGAGTCTCAGACGTGATATGAACGGTCATGAGGTTCACCAAGGAATTTTATGACAGAATGCAGATAGACACGGGCTGAGAGCCACTGCAGCCTCCACCGTGCTGTGTCGGTATACACTTCTCTCTGGGGTTGGCGGGGAGTCTTTGGGCAGCTGGATGTTTGCCACATCCGGTACTAAGGAAAGTGACTATGTGCTGGGTAGAGTCTGTCTGTAGCCAGGAAAGACTGGGCAGCTCCAACACTGGGACCAGCTTGGCCTCAGATGAGGAGATGTCGGTCCAGATGCTCTTGGAAAGAACAAGATCAAACCCCTGAAATGAAGGAGTGTCTGTGGCCCAGTGAGGAGGAAGAGGCAGGGCCAAGGCACTCTAAAAGGATTTCACAGAGGTTGAGTTGAGTTTTCTGGGTTCAGATGCCTGTGATCTTTGGCTGCTAGACCAAGAATA
>CAUYQV010009537.1:0-16801 GCA_963574575.1 Galagoides demidoff
ACAGGCGCCCGCCACGACGCCCGGCCATTTTTTGGTTGCAGCCATCATTGTTGTTTGGCGGGCCCGGGCTGGGGATTCGAACTCGCCACCTTAGGTGTACGTGGCTGGCGCCTTAGCCGATTGAGCCACAGGTGCCGAGCCGGGTGACAACTCTTAAGTCTTCTGGTCACCCTTATGCTTCCTCCCTTCCATCCACGCAGTGTTCTAGCAAACGGTGAACAAAGCTTGCAGCTATACTCAGAGCAAACGCAAATGCCCGGGAGCTGGTGCCCCAAAGAGCTTCCCTTCCAATGGGATAGAGTCTTACCCAGGCGAAGAGTTTTGATATAAACCCTTTGAAAGGCGGTGTAATGAAATGTATGGGGTTCAGAGATTTGGAGAAGCAAACTTCAATTTAAATCCTGGCTTTGCTAATTTCTAGCTGTGTTCAAGTTTTTGAACTCCCTGAGCCTTAGTTTCCTCATTTCTAATCTGGTAATACTAATAGTGAAATCTACATTTTAGGGTTGTTGAGAAGATGAAATATGTGTATCTAAGTTCAGTGCCTGGCATATACGCGGTCAGTAAATATCTGCTTTTAAAATGTGATCTATAATGGAAGTTCAAACAAACCTTTTGGGAGCCTGGCAGATAAGCAAGGAACACCTTTCCGGGGAGGTCAGGGAAGTGACTACCTCTAGCGGGGAGGCAAAAGTCTTTGAACTGGCTCTTTTCTGTTGCAAATTTCCAGGTAGGGAGTTGTATTTATCTTGACCGGGAATGTGAATTTGCACTTGCTAGTTTGGGAGAAGGAGACGCAAAGAGCGGATGTGGAAACGCTTACTAATTGTGTGACTTTAGGCAAATGCTCCCAACCACACCAAAGATAAAATTCCCTTATCAGCAAAATGGGCATCCTAATCCTGCCTAGTGATGTGATTGCTGTGGGATTAGGAGAGACAGAGGAACGCGAAGTCTTTAGCAGAGGGCCTGGAGCCTACCAGGTGCCTGTTCAAAGTTAGCATTTAGCTGGGACACAAGACTGCCTCGAGTTTCCAGAGAACCGGGCTGGGGCAGAGATTTCCAAGTCTCGGCCCTCCCGGTAGGCTGATTCTCTCTATTTTGAAAAGCCAGCACACATGTTATTTATTTATTTATTTTTGGTTAACGTCGAATTGAGGTTTTGGCCGAAATTCAGCCTGCAAGTACTTGAAAAGCCACTAGGCTCGTCGGGCAGCCGATAAAGCTCTCGGGATTTCCCCGCAGGGCTGCGGAGAGTACAGACAGGAAGCCCGGGCACCCGGGGCCTGACCAGAACTTCCTCGGGGGAGGCTGGAGAGCAGCACGCGCCGCCTGCACATAACTCTCCAGAGCGCGCACCCGCCTGCTCCCCTGGCGCGCTGGGAGAGGGTCCCGGGCCCCACCCGTGGGTGACGACCCTGCAGGCACCAGGAGAGGGGCGGAGGCTTCCCCCAGGGAGAGGCTGACTGACACTGCTGGCCTGGAACCTTCCATTCGGGCCCAGCCTCTTCCTCCTTCGCGGCTGCACCGAGGAGGGATTTCGAAGGGACTTTCCAGAGAGCGTTAGCGTGCAGGGTGTGGAAATGGAATAAAAGCATATGCAAATAGGCCTGTGCATGCCTTCCTCTACCCCGGAGAGCAGGAGTCTTTCTCCAGAAAGATGCTCTCCCACCAGGACACTTGACAGCTCTCTTCTTTCCCTGGATGGCCGCAGCAGGCCCAGTTGGAGTGGTAAAACCCCAGCAGGAAGCCAAGCCAAAGGGGTGGGCCGGGCGGACAGGACAAGGGAGCAAAATGAGGAGGGGGCATGGGGAGGGGCGAAATTTGAATGATAAAATAAAATAAAATGTTAGGAGCTCTCTGCAAGTGTATGCACTGGGAAGGAAATAATCATTGCAAGTTGATTTATTATGTACTTATCTTCTGTCTGAGAGGCAGCAGGCTTTTGTACAGTGGGTTATTGCAGAGTAAATGGCACATTAAAGATATAATCAAGATGTTTAAAGCATATTGAATACCATTAGAATTAAAGTAGGTGAGACTTTTGTCACGGCCTATAAATATTAAAATGTCAGTGACTTGGAGATATTTTCAATGCATTAGTTAAGATGTGGTTCCATTTCCAAAAGGGAAATTATTTTTAACCTTCTGTTATTTCCAGTGTGGGGTGGAGTGGGGTGATGTGGGGGGAGTGGTTTAGACCCTCTTGGTGGATGATAAAATAATATACTTTAAACTCTGGAGTTGTAGACTGTGGTCTCTATTTAGCAAGTCATAAACTTTTGTGCAGTGACAATAGATGAAAATATTGTACAGTAAATATGGTACATTTTGAGGGGCTCGGGACCCGGGGGTTATGACTGTTACTTTTTGTTTATTCTATTCCTGTTTTCAATCTCGTTCAAAACTTGGATACTGAGTTTTAAAAAAAAAATTCTATTCTTTTGGCTACTGGTACCAAATGCTTTTTTTCCTGATTGACCTTTTATATTGCTAAATCTGAAATAAAATCATTTTCTTTCCAGTTTAAAAAAAATTCTATTTTTGATAAAGAATGTTTTTTACATACTGAACTTGACTATTAGTTGGCAAGTAGTGTCTCTTTTCTTTCTGGATGCCTTGATGGTCTTAATTATTGCGTTGAATTTTCTTTGATTTGGGATCTTCATGTTCAGGGTCCATTATTTCATTTGCTTGCCTACTTCTGCTTTGCTCTTGTCCCCAAACTTTTCTGGGGGCTATTCTGACATCTTGCCCCCAACTTGTTGACGATAGTTTTTTTTTTTTTTTTTGACAAAACATACTCTACTTCAATTCATTTGTTTCTGTTTTTTATGTTACATTGCTGTCCTTATGCATAGCACTCCTTGGAACAAGCAGAGAGAGAAAAGGTAGAAACTTCGACTTTGGGGGTTACTCAGATGGTTTGGATTTGCTTAGACTGTTAGCACATGGGATAGGTGGTGTCTGTTCTTCGTTGCAGGGTTCCACGAGGTCTAGGCCTGGGATGGGGCAAAGAGCTGCTTGGTTAGCTGGGTGATGCAGTGTTTCTTGGTCCTCTTCTTATCCCCGAATTCCTATAGTCACACTTCTCCAAAGGTCCTGTGGGATCAGACCAGTGCATTACATCAACTCTGTGTTGTCTTATCTATCCAGGGTAGGCATTTGGGCTAAACCTGTAGTGAATATTATTTTCTTTGGCTGTCAGCAGTTTATAGTCTTGGGTGTGGTCCCTAAAAGCCAGCTTTGGGGTGCTTACTGCAAAGACAATTCCTCCATCTGGTTGGTCTACATTCTGGCAAAAGTTCCTTATTTTGTTCCTGGCTTCAATCTTAATTTACAATAGAAATTCTTTCTTTTTTATTTTGTTTATTTGTTTGTGTATTTATTTATTTAGGAGGCATAGTCTTACTCTCTTGCCCAGGCTAGAGTGCCATGGTGTCAGCCTAGCTCACAGCAACCTTAAACTCTTGGGCAAAAGCGATTCTTTTTGCTCAGCCTTCTAAGTAGCTGGGACTATAGGTGCCCACCACAATGCCTGGCTAGTTTTTCTATTTTTAGTAGAGATGGGGTCTTGCTCTTGCTCAGGCTGGTCTTTATCTTTTTTTAAAAAGAGATGAGGCCTTGCCGTGATGCCCAGGCTTGTCTCAACCTCCTGGGCTCAGATGATCCTCCTGCCTCAGCCTCCGGAGTAGCAGGGATTACAGGCACCTGCCACTGCTTCCAGCTTCTAAATTCTTTTCACTTTTTAAACAGTAATTTATAAAGTGCTTTTATGATTTATAATTTGTAAAGCATTTTTCATGGGTCATTTAATGTAATTCTTTCATAAATTTGTAAGGTTAGTAGAGACAGTAGATTGACACGTAACGGAAGCTTATTAAGTTTGTTGAATGAATGCAATATCCATTTTACCACCAAGGAAACTGAGACAAAAAGAGGGCAAGTGATAGACTGAAGGTTCCACTGCCCTGTATGGACGAATATTTGACTTTTCTTGTTCAGACTGGTGACTGCTTTTGACAATGTGTTTTACAGTTTTACATACTGTTTCTTTCTTACATACTATTTCTTTATTTAGACAGTCTCATTATATAGCCCTTGGTAGAATGCTGTGGTGTCACAGCTCACAGCAACTCAAACTCTTGCGCTTAAGCGATTCTTTTGCCTTAACCTCCCAAGTAGCTGGGACCACAGGTGCCCGCTACAATACCTGGCTGTTTTTTTGGTTATTGTTGTCATTGTTGTTTAGCAGGCCCTGGCTGGGTTCTAACCCACCAGCCCCAGTGCATGTGGCTGGTGTCCTAACGACCAAGCTATAGGCACTGAGCCTATGTACTATTTCTTATCTTTTCTCCAAGATTTTTTTTTTTTTTTTGAGACAGAGTCTCATACTGTCACCTGGGCTAGAGTACAGTAGCATCATCATAGTTCACTGGTACCGCAAACTCTTGGGCTAAAGTGATTTTCCTTCTTCATTCTCCCAAGTAGTTGGGACTACAGGTGCCCACCACAACATCAAGTTAATTTTTGTATTTTTTGTATTTATGTTCTTGCTGTGTTGCTCAGGCTGGTCTAAAACTCCTGGCCTCAAATGATCCTCCTACCTCAGCCTCCCAAAGTACTAGGATTACAGGTATGAGCCACTGAGCCCAATCACTCCAAAATCTTAGAATGATCTTTTGATTCTTTAAGGAAATAGGATAGTGCAAATAGTTGGATCTACCATTAAAAAGGTGGCTGGAGGTCTTTTCCACCTCTCTGTATAGACCTTTCTTCAGTTCCTGACTCTGCTGAAATCTTATATCCTTAAGGATATGACTATTTAGATACATTCCTTGTTCAAGATAGGAACACAGGTTCATGCTGAAGACAGTGACTGTCCTTCATTTTTAACCTTCTTTGGAGGTTTGGGCATAAATCTCAGCAGATCTCAGGGAAGCTAATTTCAGAGTTTTGGGTGTGGAACTGAACCTCTTCTCTAGCTCTGTCTCTTGGAGCATTGGAAGGAGTCATGTAGTGCCTCCATTTTTGTGCAGGCCTGATGTGCAGGGATCAGCAGTTGTCAGCCTACGATCCTTGCCAGCTGCTCCCACTGCTGGAGAAAACGCCACCCACATCAGTTCAGACATTTAAATACCAAGAATCGAGCTAATTCTTCTAGCAAAGCCCAGAATTAGGCTCTAGGGTCATACCAATGACATTCCATGTGTTGCCCTCTTAGCTTGAGCTTTGTATCCAGGTTGTTTCTGCCACTTGTGGCCAGAGAGCAGGTTAAAGGCGTGTGTAATCTTTGTCAGAGCTCCGTCCCGTGGTTTCCCTAAGCCTCTGTCTGCCATCCAGGGTGTGTGTTCTCTGTAAGGGCACAGCTTGGTCCCCAGAGTCAGAGGAAACCTGTGCGGATTATCCACCAGCCGCAATTATCAGTCACTTCTGCTGCACTTGTTTTTCCCTACTTAACTAACCATGCTTCCCGTTCTCTTACTGTTTGTACATTCAGGTTTTTTTCTGTAGTTTGTTAATAAAGTTGAATAAAATAGAAACTGATAATAAAACAAAACAAAACCAAACTTGGTGACACCAGGAACAGAGAGAAGGAAGGAGAATTTCCCTCTTTAATCTACAGCTAATTAGAGAGGAATGCCAGTGGGTTTTCTGCCAAGGGCCTTTCCCTTTGCCTTCTTGTAACTTGAGATTCAAAGCTTCGCCCATGAAATTTCTCCCAGAGGAAAGCTGGGGAAATGATTCTGATTATTTCTTTACCGAACTGATAATTCCTCACCTCTCCAATATGCAGTTATACAGGTTGTCTCAAACCTGTTAGTCTTTTCCATAATGTGTTTTGTGCCTTGTTGAAAAAGATCCTTCCTCAAGCGAAGGTTATAAGGATTTATTTTTATATTTATTTTTAAGGCGTTTATAGTTTTTGTTAGCACTATTCATTTGTATTTAGCTTTTTCATCCACCCGAAGGATGTTTTGTGGTGTGGTGTGAGACAGATGTGATGTTCATTTTTTACCTCTATAGGTACTAGTTTTTCCTTCTAGTACACTCTTTTTTTTTTTTTAAACTAAGCTTTTAACTGGGGAGGGTTTTATATTTGCAGAAGAGTTGCATAGATAGTACAGACAGAGTTTCTGTACACTCTTCTCATTTCTTTTGGATGAGTTCTTCTGCTTTGGAGGGATATTTTCACTTGGTCCTAAATTGCAGCATGTACGTCTTGTCTTGCTAGAATCTCACTTCTACTCTGTTGAACCATTTGCTGTTTCTGCCCCTGTGTCACATATTTGATTGTCACTTCTGGAGATTGCATAGCTTTGGATAGGGAACCCGAGCTCTCACAGAACTTTTCTGAAGTCAAATCCAACCTGTGGGCAAGTAAGTACTGTCAGCCCTGTTAGTGAGTGTCATTGCTGCTAGGGTGACCTGCTAGGGGACAGCATAACTACTTTGTAGGGAAGGAAGGTGATCACTGGAGATCGGTCCTTTTCTTTGCATGCCTTGAGCACCATAGCAAGGACCAGGCTTTGGAGTAAGGTTTTGTTACCTCAGCACTATTAACATTTTGGGACTGATAATTCTTTACTGTGGGGGGTTAACCTGGGTCTTGTAGGGTGTGTGATAGCATCTCTGGCCCCTTCCTTCTAGATTCTCCCCACTGCCTGCTGACACCTTGACAATGACAACCAGGCAGTGGAAATGTCCCCTGGGCGTGACCTTCCCCTGCTAGTAATTGAGAACCTCAACTGTGGAGTCAGCCTTTGGAGCAGCACCCCCAGCCTGCCACTGGTTGGTGATCGGGTGCCCCCATTGCCTCCTGTGTACAGTGCACGCAGTAATAGTGCCCATGTCCTGGGGTGAGCATGAGGCTCAGACGAGCTAATACATGTGAAATACTTAGAACAGACTCTGGTAGGACAGATCCATGCTCATTCTTAAACATGAGAAAATTATTTCAAAAATCCTTTATGTTTGATCTCACTCCTAATAAACACAGACTTCACATTTTTTCTTCGCCTCCACATCTTCCCTCCCATGGAGAAAATGTGTTTAAATCACAACAATATGCACCGAAATATTACACGTCTATGTTAATGAAATGGAACTCTATTTTCAGGGCTCCATGACTGCTAATTAATTGGCTCCCATGATAACCTGCATGGGATTTTTATTTGTAGCTGCAGAGCAGCAATTCCAGTGAGTTAACAGGCCTTTAAGTGACAACCCAGCTCTGTGGAGCAACAGAAAGGCTCAGAAATGATTTTCGAAGCAAGATGGGTGGGGAAGATAGAAATCTGGGATGAAGAGAAGACTGAAAATTTACTTGATTCATGAAATTGGTGGCTTTGGGAACTCCATGTCTAGTTACTGTTAACTAGACATATAACTTCGTTAACATGTTGGTAATAACTTTGGGGTTAGTTTTTAATTTTCCTTCATATGGTAGGAAAAATACACAAAAGGAAAAGGAGTGAATTCTTGGAAATAGAAATGAATAGCTTCTCTGTCATCATCTCGCCCTTTAGATGGGGATGGATGAAGAACCATCTTCTAGCAGTTCATGTTTTTTAATCACCCAGAATTTGTGTGTGTGTTGCTTTTGGTAGCAGGAGCTATTGTAAAACCATGGTGTTTGCTATTAAGTTTGCTTGATAGACCTTCTCCTGGGGATGAGTATTTCTAGTGCATAAGAACATCTGGCTGAGGATGGCAAGTGTGGGCTGTATCTACCTTTGTCCAGAGGTTTTACCTTTTTCCAATGAACCTGGACTTCGTTTGATGAAGGAGGGTGTCCAGGCCTAAGGCCTGGGGGCTGTAGGACGGGTCAGGCTTGTTAGTGTGATGGCCGTGGCAAATTCACTTAGGCAGTGCAGCAGAGAGGCTAGAATTGGTCTTAGAGTGGGAATGAAAATGAAGATCTTTCACTTGCCAGCTGTGTGGCCTTTGATAGGCCACTGAACCTTTCCCAGCCTCATTTTTTTCTTGTCTGTAAAATGATGTGGATCAAAGTACCTACCTCATGGCTTTGTTGTGAATTTCAAGTGAGAAAACTCATTTAGCCCCCTGGCTGCCTGCCGTGTGATAAGCACTTGGTACATCTTAGCTATGATGATGACTGTTATTATTCATCTGAGTGCCTCTGTGAACCAGACATGGTGCTAGGGATGGGGGCTATGTTCAGGTCAAATATGACATTTTGTGCCTCCAAAGAGTTCCTTCCCTTGAGATTGAAATGAGAAGAGTGTTTCCGTAGAGGTAAGCACTGAAGGCTGTGGAAGTGGAGGGGGTAGGGGACAGAAGCACCTTGGTAGTGATGACCTTAACCAGGGACTTGTCCCCAAAGACAGGTACCTTGGTAACTACCAAGAGAATGGACTCTAGACACAGGCAGAGCCTGTGCACATAGGGAGAGACCATCAAGACTGTTGAAACAGGGCTAGGGAACTTAGAATTACCCTTCCACTGCTGCCAGTAGAAAACAGTTGCCAAGTTTGAGATGGACAGGTGGGAAGACCAGAGAGAAGTTTATTGTCTGCTCCGCTTCTGCTTAGTGAGTCCACCTAACAGACACTTTCTGAGACTTTAAGCATTCTGTGTCAGGTGTCTGATTTCCAGCCACCGGGCCTCAGAGCCTGCAGGTGCCCAGTGCAAGGTGCATGGGCTGTAATGATTTGTTTGGTGATTGTGCTTAGTAAAGTCCCTTTTCTGTTTGTGAGAATTTGCCTCATGGTTATAAGGAGAATTTGTTTCACAGAAAGGGCTAGCAGAGTTCGATACTAGAAGATGACCTTATATAGTTCGATACTGGAAGATGACCTTATATAGTTTCTTCCTAGTGGTAAAAATTTGTTGACCCCAAAATGTTTCCATGTCTGCTCTGGCTTTCCTCTTAGACTATGTGCAGTGATCTAAGTGAGATAATTATGCAGACTATTTAAATTTTTTAAAAATGCTACATGAAGGACTGTGTTTTTTTTTTATAGCTAGCGTATAAAAAGTTCGGATGCATCTCCTTTACACCTTTTGAGAGTGAACTGAAAGACCAGCATTAATTTAGCTTTGAAAGAGTATTACATTTTTAAAGTTCTACTAGAAACATCTCTCTCTTAAAAGCCTCACATATTGAAAACTCAGTTCTTTATTCTAACTATATATAGCAAGAGCAAAGGGCTACACTAGGATTTTGGGGGGGGGGCAAAGGCTGGCAAAGTCATATTGGTAACAACTTTTGGGTTAGTTTTTAATTCTCCTTCATATGGTAGGAAAAAAATACATAAAAGGAAAAGGAGTGAATTCTTGGAAATAGAAATGAATAGCTTCTCTGTCATTGTGCACCAAGACCAAATGAGGTGTGGGATTTCTTTTCATAGGACAAGTTATACATTTGCCCGACAGAATTACACAATAGGACTGTGTCTTAAGAGAGAGTTCAGCTTTTTATTGATTTAATACAACTACAATTGTCCTAGGCTCTGCATTGGGGAAATGCTAATAATGGATCGAGCAGTCATGCTGATAAATGTAAATGGTCACTAGTTAAAAGACCTTCATATTATTCTTTTGACTCCCTATTTTCTGAGCACAAATCTCACGAAGTTGACAAAATGGCTCATAGTGAAAAGTGCGTGCTGGAATGGGAGGCAATTACTTTGCTGTGTTGCTCTGTCTAGCTCCCCATTCTGGCTGAGAAATGGTTCTGCCTGTGCAGTTTAAGTTCATTTTGGCCTGGCTGCTTCAGCAATATGGGAGCAAACCAGTGCCTCTCTGGAGAAGTGGAGTCTGGGGAGCTGCAACTTTGAGGGTCTGTGTACAGGCCGGGCAAGGGGGCAGGGAGGAGGCCAAGAAGTACCTCACTGGTCAGATCCTCCCTCCTCTGATGTCCAACTTTCCAATTCAGTGGCTGATCAGGGAGCTTGTGGGAGGTCTTCTGGACATGATGGTGGTCTTCAGAAACAGAAGTATAGGGCAGAGGGTAGGAAAGTGACTGGGGACAAGAGGGGAACTTTCAGAGGCAGAGATAGGGAGTTGTTAATCATAATAAAAGGATAGAATTTATCATAAAATAATTTCTTAAAACGTGTTTCCCGGGTGCAGTGGCTCATGCCTGTAATCCTAGCATTCTGGGAGGCCGAGGCAGGTGGCTTGCTTAAGCTCAGGAGTTCGAGACCAGCCTAAGCAAGAGTAAGACCCATCTCTACTAAAAATAGAAAAACTAGTTAGGCATTGTGGCAGGTGCCTGTTGTCCTAGCTACTTGGGAGGCTGAGATAAGCGGATTGCTGGAGCCCAGGCATTTGAGGTTGCTGTGAGGTATGATGCCCCGATACTGAAACCCAGGGCAATCAAGTGAGACTCTGAAAAAAAAACCCAAAGTGTTTTCTGATTGTCTAGTATATGGGAAAGGGGTCAAAAGAAACATGATACTATGTATCTGTCTTTGAAACTTTCACACCCTCATGAGACTTGCATGGATGGGTACAAGACCCTGAAGGATCACTTGTTAAATTGTGTGGTTGGAGGATGGATGTGCAGGACTATTTCTTACTCTCCTCCCAAGTGTGGACCACATCCAGCCAGAATATTTAAATAAATATGTGACCTGGGTCACATTCCTTCCCTGTTTCCTCTGTCTGCTGTTAAGGTCAACTTCAAATTTCTAAGCAAGGCCAAAGTAAATAGGGCCTTGCCTGCCTGGGTAGTTCCCCTGCCTCCACCCCCCACCATCCTCATTCTCACCACTGGTATCAGCAGAGGGGCCCCTCTCTGTCCCACCAGAGAGCCCTGTTACATCCTATTTCAGAGTGTCTGGAGATTCTGTTCCCTCTGCCTGGAGCTGCTCCTACCTGGGCTTCAGCAGACCACACCCTTGCTTAGCCGTGATCCTCCAGGATTTCTCCTTAAACTTCACTTCTACCCACCATGTGCTTCGGAGGATCTTGAGGATCAGTGAGCTGTCAGTCTCTCCTCTCGTTTGGTGATCTCTGTGAGGACGAGGGCAGGGCTGTGCTCTGCTTGCTGTGCCTGAGTGCAGGCCTGACACCTAGCAGCAGCCTGTGAGTGAGTGATGAGTGAACAGATATGCACGGAGATGCACTGGTCAAGGCTGTTGTCCTGTCCAAGCACTTTGTTTCTCCTCCTTCTGGAGCACTTGGTATGTTGAACCAAACATCCTGTTTGTCTATGTAACCATAAGCTTCCAGACGGCAGGGATTAGACTGTAATCATCTTCCAATCTCCAGAGCCTGGCTCACATACGAACTCAATGGAGGTTTGTGGGATGAAAAAAAAGATGAGTTGTGCATGAATGAAGGGGGACTGGGTTTTAAAGCATGCCTGGGGGTGAGGGTAGAGGAAAAGTGAATTTCAGGATCTGAAATAGCAATGGGAGCTGGGATGCAAAACAAGATTAATTAAATTTTTTTTTTCTCTTTAAACTGAAAATATGAATTAGAAAAATACCGGATAGTCACCAGACACACAGCATGACAGGATGTACTCATACTACAAAGATTGGAGGGTTGGGGTGGGGAGGATGTTTGGAATTTCCCCAGCTGAGCTTTACACCTTGAATGATGTCTCTCTTTCAGCTTGCAGCCCACCTCAGGTGCTTTATCCATCCAAAATATCTATCAAGCAACTATTCCATGCATTCCCAGTGGGGAATATATCGCTCCCTGTGCCCTGACTAACACATGAAAATTGGCTCTTAGGCAGTTAAATCATCTTGCTGTGTGTATAAAGCACAGATATACATACAACATAGATATACATACAGTATAGCTGTGGTATTTCATAGTGGGGGCAATTAGGAAAAAATGTCTAAAAATTATCATTCTGAGTGGGATGATAATGAAAAAAAAGTTTGAGAAACTGACCTATTCTATGCCAGGTATTATTCTGGGTAAGGTGCCCACGCCCATGGAGTTTTCCTTCTTATGTTATGAGGCAGAAGGAGTGTAAACAGGTAAGTAACTGTAACTGTGAACAAATAATAAATTCCATGAAGAAGAGGATGCCTGGGGTGGGTAGTAGGGTAGTAGGGCATGTCTGTGGTTACTTATAAAGAGTGGTTCGGGGTGGACTCTCTGACGAGGTGACATTTGAGAATAGCCTGGAGGAGGTGTGGGGTGAACAGTGGAAAGATCTGGAGGAAGAGCATTCTAGGAAGAGGCAATAGCTCCGTGTAATTAGGGGCAGCAAGGAGGCCAGCGGGCAGGAGCAGATGGAGGAGGGAGTGACATTAGAAAATGAGGCTGGGTTGGTGGTGCCCGTAGCTCAGTGGGGAGGACGCCGGCCACATACACCCAGGCTGGCAGGTTTGAACCTGGCCAGGGCCAGCTAAACAACAGTGACAACTGCAACCAGAAAATAGCTGGGCGTTGTGGCGGGCACCTGTAGTTCCAGCTGAGACAAGAGAATCACTTGGGAGGCTGAGGCAAGAGAATCGCTTAAGCACAAAAGTTTGAGGTTTTTGTGAGCTGTGGGCGACATAGTGAGACTCTGCCTCAAAAAAAAAAAAAAAAAAAAAAGAAAAAGAAAAAGAAAATGAGGTTGGGGGTAGATGCAGGGGTCTCATCTCCAGGGGTCATGCAGCCCTTGCGAAGGGGCGTGGATTTTGTTTTTGGTGCTCTGGGAAGCTGCTGGAGAGTTTCACACAGGGGAGTGACATAATTGATTTATTAGTAGGATCCCTCTGGCTGCCATCTGGAGAGTGGACTGTAGAGGCAGGAATGGAATCAGGAGACCTGGCTGGTGCCAAGGCCCAGGTGGGGGAGATGACTTGGTTGAGCCTGAGTGGTTAGAGTCAGGCGTCCTCAAACTACAGCCTGCAGTCCACGTGCAGTCTGCTTAGGACATTTATCCGGCTTGCCGGGTGTTTTTGCCACCGCTGCCTGTCCTGCTTAGCAGCTGACTCATCCTGGGGCCCACTGTCAGACCCTCCAATGGTCTGAGGGACAGTGAACTGGCTCCCTGTTTAAAAAGTTTGAGGACCCCTGGCTAGGTGTTTGGTGAAGGCAGAGCTTGCAGAAATTGTAGCAGGATTGAATGAAGGGTCTCCTTTCTACCAGCTGCTGGCCCCTCTCGGTCTCTTTAGGGAAAAACTATTTTTGTTTATGTCTGCAAGAGGCAGCAGCGGGGGCAGAATGGTTAAGAGTCTTAGCCATGTTTGCTAGGGTGGTTGTCTGAACGGCTTAGCTTCCCCCCTTCCTTCTCTCCTCTTTCTTTTTCTTTCATCAAGCCAAGATGACAATAACAGTTCTTCTATGGCTTTGTGAGAATGAAGTGAGATCTGCATGCCAAGTGCCTTGCTTGGGTCTGGCATGCTGCTGGTGCTTGGTAAGTAGTGGTTTTTATATTGTGTGGCTCCCCTCTTTTTATGAGACTTCTGCGTTGCTGGCTCTGCTATCTCAGGGTCACCTAAGTCCGAGCACTATGGGGTGAGGGTATCATTTTCTCTATGTCTTGGTTTTCCTTCATGTTATAGAGGCAGAGCTTACTTAACAGGTGAAATAGTGGATACTATCAGATAATGTACATCATGTTCTAGGTGTGGAAGGCCACGTCGGGCTGAGGGCTGAGGGTGATGGAGAAGCTGTCACATGTCACAGTCTCGTGTCAGGAGAGTGTTCAGTGGATGTGTCGAGTGATCAGAACTGATGCTGCAGCGTGAGCAGCACAAGACGTTTGTACAGTAATCATCAAATTGTGTGGATCCAATCAGAAGAAAAACGTGCCTAGAGCTTTGGCTTAGGGCCAAGGATGAATGGGAGCATGAAGCCTGGCACGGAAGGGAGGGAATGAGAGGAATGGATGTGGCACAGCACTGGACACAAAGAGATGGAAGTTTCAAGGGAGATGAAAGGCGTAGCTGCCGCTTTCCCCCTCTACCCTTACGACAGATTTGGAGTTGGAATTAGAAGCCTGGCAGCCAAACTCCAGAGCCTGTTATCTGAGCATTTCACTTTACTGTCTCCAGATAAACACAAGTGCCACCACGGAATCCTTCCAGCTGATAAATTGAGTCCCCCTCGCTTCATTAAGATGGTGGGATTCGGGTTCATATTACACTTGCCACTCATTTGTTCGTTCATTTGTTCACTAATTAACTAGTTAAACAATACCTTTGTGCAAAGAACATGTGCCAGGCATAGTGTTAGTTGCTGGTGATCCTGTAGTAAGACACAGTCTCTATGCAAGGTCATGTTTAGTGGAAGAAATGATTCTTGCCTAGGACTTTTGGTGGTGGTAAGGAAGACCCAAGATTTGTGTAATCTGTGGCTAACGTAGTAGTGCCCCTCCCTGTCCTAAGCTAGAAAGTCTCTTGACTGGTGATAAAAATCAGCAGCAATCTGAAAATAAATTATGATGCCCCATCATGCACCCTGCATCGGAAGTTGCTCCATCTGCCATCATCTTGGCTGATTTAGCTGCTTGACTCTGGACCTCGATTATAATTCATGTTCATGCAATGCTTTCTCATACATTAATTTGCTTTGTTCTTTCCAGTACTTGATTGGAGAGAGAGGGCTGTTTTCTGGAGGTGGTTTCATGTGCAGAGAGGTTATGTGACCTGCCTCGTTTTCATAGGTGGTGGGAGACAAACTGGGGTCCTACTCAGTTCTAACTTCTCTTGTCTTTATTGTCTCATCACGCTGTCATCTTAATGTCTTTAGCCTCTAAAAGTTCCCTGTCTCCTTTCCTTCCTTTTTTCCAAATCACTGGAATGCCTACTAAGATTCAGACATCATGCTAGAGGCTGGTCATGTTAGAGAAAACACAGACCAACACACACACACACAAGAAGTTAAAAGGTAACCCACAGAGTGGGAGAAAATATTTGCAAATCATGTATATAAGGCTTGTATATGGCATATATAAAGAACGCTCACAACTCAACAACAATAAGACAAACAGCCAAATTAAGAAATTAACAAAGAATCTCAACAGACATTTCTGCAGAGAAGCCATGCAAGTGGCCAGTACGCACATCAAAGGACTTTCAACATCATTAGCCATCGGGGAGATGCAAATCTAAACCACAGGGAGACACACTGCTTCACAGCCACTAGGAGGGCTGCACTGAAAAGACAGACAAGAACAAGTATTAACCAGGATGTGAAGAAACTGAAACCTGCATAGGCTGCTGGTGGAATTGTGAAATGGTGCAGCCACTTTGGAAAACAGGGCAGCAGCTCCTCAAAAAGTCAGTCGTAGAGTTAATATATGATTCAGAGATTTCACTAGTAGGTATACACCCAAGAGAAAGGAAAACATATGTCCACACAAAACTTGTACGTGAGTGTTCATGGAAGCATTATTCATAATACACAAAAGGTGGAAACACCCCAGATGCCCATCAGTTGGTGAATGGGGAAGGGACATGTGGTAGATCCATACAGTGGATCCAGAAAGAGGCATGAAGTACTGACGTGCTAAAACGTGGATGAACCTTGGAAATGCTCTCCTGAGTGAAGGAAACGAGTCACAAAAGGCCACATGTGGTATGATTTTACTTTATGTATGCTATCCAGAATAGGCGAATAGATACAGACTGACAGTGATTAGGGAATGCCTAGGGGCTGGGGAGGGGCTGGAGAATGACTGCTCACGGGTATGGGGTCTGTTTGGGGGATGATGAAAATGTTCTAAATTGATTATGTGATGGTTGCACAACTCTGTGAACATACTAAAAACCAATGAATTTTATGCTTTTTTTTTGTTTTTGAGACAATGTCTCACTGTTGCCAAGGTTAGAATGCCATGGCTTCAGCCTACCTCACAGCAAACTCAAACTCTGGATTCAAGCGATTGATCTTCTTGCCTCAGCCTCCCAAACAGCTGGGACAACAGGTGCCCACCACAATGTCCAGATAATTTTTTATTTTTTTATTTTTTATTTTTTTTTATTGAATGGCAACTATGTACATTAATGCACTTCTGGGGTACAGTGTGGGGTTTTCACATGCAATCTGAAATACTTCCATCAAACTGGTCAACACAGCCTTCATGTCTTTTTCTCAGTTATTGTTTTAAAACGTTCACATTCTACTCTTAGAAAGATTCACTTGTACCCCTGTAAGATAAACCTCAGAAGTGATCCCTCCAATCCCCCTCCCTCCACCCATTCCCCCCTCCCTTCTCCCTCCCTCCTCCCCATATTCTTAGGCTATTTGGTTATAGCTTTCATATAAAAGGTATAAATTAGTTTCATAATAGGGGTGTGTACATTGGATACTTTTTCCTCCATTCTTGTAATACTTTGCTCAGAAGAACATTCTCCAGCTCCATCCATGTGAACATGAAGGACGTAATGTCTCCATCCTTCTTAATGGCTGCGTAGTATTCCAGGGTGTACATATACCACGGTTTGTTGATCCATTCATGGATCGATGGGCACTTGGGCTTCTTCCATGACCTGGCAATTATGAATTGGGCTGCAATAAACATTCTGATACAAATATCTTTGTTGTAATGTTATTTTTGGTCATCTGGGAATATACCTAATAAAGGAATTGCAGGGTCAAACGGCAGGTCTGTTTTTGTTCTCTAAGTGTTCTCCAGATGTCTTTCCAAAAGGAATGTATTGGTTTACATTCCCACCAGCAGTGTAGGAGTGTTCCTTTTTCTTCACATCCATGCCAGCATCTTTGGTTTTGGGATTCTGTGATATGGGCTAATCTCACTGGGGTTAGATGATATCTCAAAGTAGTTTTGATTTGCATTTCTCTGATGATTAAGGATGGTGAGCATTTTTTCATATATCTGTAGGCCGTACGCCGATCTTCTTTAGAGAAATTT